>JAOBAM010000028.1:70236798-70247970 GCA_025212355.1 Notarius kessleri | reverse complement strand
AAAGAAAGAAAGACTATTACTAAAGGAAAGAAAGACGACTTTGAAAAAGGATAAGAAGGAAGACTACTACTGAAAGAAAGAAAGAAAGAAAGAAAGAAAGAAAGAAAGACGACTACTAAAAGAAAGAAGGAAAAGAAGGAAGACTACTGAGAGAAAGAAAGGAAGAAAGACTACTAAAGAATAGGAAAAGGAAGACTACGACTAAAGGAAAGAATGAAAGACTACTACAAAAAGAAAGAAAGAAAGAAAGAAAGAAAGAAAGAAAGAAAGAAAGATGAGTTCCACCAGCGTGTTCCTCCTGCTGCTCCTGATCCAGGATAAACCAGAACAATCATAAAAACAAGCAAATAAAATGTTCCGTAATGGAGACAGAGGTTTTTTTTTTTCTTTTTTGCCTTTTTTAAAACGTGCTTCTTCCTGATGCTTAAGGCGATGTTGAAGATTGAAGAGAAGCTCTTCTGAGACAAAGCAGTAAAGCATTTCTCATAATGAAGAATGGCTTCTCATCATCCACGCTATCTTAAGCAGCAGTAATTAGCCAACGAGAGACGTCTCAGACCTCGGCGTTAATTCCCCCGATTCTCACGTTGATTATTTTACTCCTCTGTGTGTTGAGTGTCACTGCTAAACTCTCCAGCGTGACGAGGCTGCGACGCGAAGCTGCCGAGGAAATGTCAAGACAAACTGTCACTTTTTTTAATGCTAATTTTAATGAAAGGCCACGATCACAATGTGCTAAAGTGTCAAGATGTCAAGTCGGCAATTTACGGTAAGTGGCCAATTTGTTGGCTTGTTTTTTTTGTAACAAATTTAATTTTGATTTTATTCGATTTGGTTTCGCATCGCAAAGTTGCGAGTTTGTACATTTACAGACACGCGCTGAATTATTATTCAGGAGTTTAATGTCGTGTGTTTTGATGAAACTTGGTTTTCCTGAGCAAAAATAGAAGATATGTTGAAAAAAATGGGCTAAACATTGCTGTGCTGCTCTTCCTGGCTGGGATTGTTTGGTGTTTTCGTCCCTGAGGATTTGAGTCCGAGTTTAACAGTCTGTTCAGCACATTTCAGCTCAGACTGCTTCTGGAACGAGGCCCAGTATAGTGTTGAGTGTAGCACAAGTTCAGCCAAAGAGTCACTCCAGAACTGTTCGACCCACCTGCAAACCCATCATCATAACAATTATTTCTTTTTTTTTTATTTATTTATTTATATATTTATTTTTATCCATTAATGACATTTTGGAGAGAAAATCAAATCAACTCAGACGTGCCATTGGTACGATGCTCACTGGAAATTATTTTCAGATCAAAGATCATTTGTGTGTCAAACAGATGCTGTTATTAGTTTCTCCTGTAAATCCTGGGTTGCCAGATTTGTGTCACAAATCAACCAAATATCAAACCTGCGACACCTAAACCCTGTACAACCATTACAAAAACCAGATTAATATTCATATTTAAAATTAGCAGACAGTACATTATTAACTGAGGAATATTAAAATTTCTGTACTCGTAAACATTTTTAACCATCACCCTGTCGACACATATTCAGTTTTTTTTTTCGCTTCCGTTTTCCTCGTGTGTTTATACACAGATACTGAAAACAATCCCTAATCAATCGATTTTTTTTTTGAGTGGTACAAATCATATTTTCTAAATTATTTGTATGTTTGTGGGCGGGGCCTGAGAACCTAAAGCAGCCTTAATTAAATTTCTGTAATCAGAGAATAAGAATAACAGAATCAAGACATGTATATAAGAGAAGAGCTCACATACATAGCTGCTCATGCTTATTTTAATTTATAGAGTATACCCAATTACTTAAAGGTGCTGACTGCAAAGTCATCTGAAATTTTTTTTTTTTTTTTTAATTGTGCATGGCATTTTCCAAGATCTTGCAAGAACAGTATCATTCGGACGAGCTGAGATGTGATCATTTTGATGTCCTGAGGGTCGCTTTTCTCCATTTTGGGACTGCTTTCCTATCTCTTGAGGTAAACAGTACGGCCCTACAGAAACAGGAAACAGCCGAATGCAAGGAGCTTGAACTAATTAGCATAACTACGGAACTGCGTCACACCAAGATGGCGACGCGTGGAAAACATCTTGACTCTGCATCAACCCTGGAGAGTTCTGAGTCGCAGATGTGTTATTTGTGGTTGATATTTGCGAATAGATCCATCAAAGAAAAGATGAATAAATAGATCTTTTCTCTATTACTGCGTTTGTATTCTAATTTCTTTCTCTGTTGGATCAAGACATTAGGTGTATAGCTCCATTCTCGCTACTGTGGAGTCGAGCCCATGCATTCTAATGCTAAGATAGCTAAGCGTTAGCTAGAATGATGGAGTTATCTGTCCAGAAAAATGACACTTCATCTAACCTGGGTGTCCACATCTCACAGGACCTCTCTTGGTCCTGTCATACCAACTGTCTGGTTAAGAAAGGCCGCCAACGCCTCTACTTCTTAAGGAGACTGAAGGACTTCAAACTCCCACTCAAGGTACTAAGAAACTTTTACTCCTGCAGTATTGAGAGTGTCCTGAGTGGGAGCATCACTAACTGGATGGGAAGCACCACCAGGAGTGATCAGCTGGCTCTCAGGAGGGTGGTTCGCTCTGCTGAGAGAACCATCAGGACCACCCTCCCTAACCTACAGGACATTTATTCCAACCGCTGCAGGGACAGAGCCAGGAAGATCGCCAGCGACCCCAGACACCTAAATAATAGACTGTTTTCCCTGCTGCCTTCAGGGAGACGTTACCGACAGCTGAAGGCCAACACTGAGAGAATGAGGAGGAGCTCCTTCCTGCAGGCCATCAGACTGTTGAACTGTTCATCATGACATCAAGGTACGCTACTATGCACTACTGCACTTTGGACTTTAAGGACTCGTAACCACACAATCATCACATCTCTGCCATGCTTCCACTCAATATAGCTTGAGGGTTCTTTTTTTCTTTTTTTTTGCCTCCCCTTCCCCTTTATTTCTATTGTTTTTAATTTATCTTATCTTATCTAGATACTTTTATACTCGCAATGACCTAAGGTACATAAGAATTTCACTGTAATTACTTGTAATTATATGTGACAAATAAAACTTGAAACTTGAACTTGAAACAGTTCTGAATTCAATGAGAGCAGTTTCAAGCAATTTGGACTGAATTTGAATTTTCACCTGATATGCCTACTTACAGTGTTTTAGACCCTTGCTCTGTTTGTTGATTAAGTCTTTGGATCATCCTTTGGTTTTGTTTATATTCCTGACTGTGTTTCTCACACTTACCTGCTTATAGATCATGATTTTGAAGTGCGTCTCTAATGTAGAGCTGTATGAAAGATCTCTTTGCATGTGGATCTTAAAACATGCATTATACTTGCAGTAACTATGCATATGTGTCTGTAAGATGGCTTCCACGTGCATCCTGCAGTTGCTTTTACGGGTGGCATGGTGGTGTAGTGGTTAGCACTGTTGCCTCACAGCAAGAAGGTTTGAGCCCAGTGGCTGACAGGGGCCTTTCTGTGTGGAGTTTGCATGTTCTCCCTGTGTCTGCATGGGTTTCCCCCACAGTCCAAAGACATGCAGTTAGGTTAACATGGGAAGGCCTTGGGATGAAGTGCCCAAGAGTGGCGGCATGCACATATGCAGCGGCTTTGCTCTCCTATGATGAGCTAAATTTCATTGTACATTTGTGCAGTGACAATAACGGTATTCTATTCTACTTTTGAGCATTACTCAGAACTACAAGTCCGCATTGTGTAATACCAATGTAAATCGTGTGGTCAGTGCAGCACCACGTGACACTGTGACACTCTGCTGAATAAACAAACTAGCATTGTGTCTCAAATTGCATACCTGTGCACTAATCAAGACTGAGTATTGACACTGACCAGGTTTCCTATTTTAGAAACCATTAAAATCTACTGAAAGGTCTGTTTTGTGTATCAGACTTCTAGATTTTTTAGATTAGTAAATCCTTTGAATGTAAGGTCAGAGTTTTTGAATTGATTCGTAGATCATGACAACAATCATGACAATGGTATAAAGTTTTAAGATTAACAGAGCTCATTAGGTTAATGTCACTGTGCATAAAATATTTCATGTTAAATATTTTCTCGTTTAACTCATCCACCTGGTGAGTGGGGATGTTTTGACTCTGACTCTGACCAGGCCTTAGTCTACCTCATACTCCTGTACATTACACTCAGATGGCTTTGTAAAGATAATTTTTTGTCCTACAACCATTTCCGTGTTCTGAGGTAATTATGATGCTAAAAGGTAGATGATAAGATGCCAAGTCGTAACCTCCTGACAGAGGCAACCAGGCTCTGAGCTGAAGTATCCTGGTACTTCATAGAATTTATAATGCTCTATGTCTTTACGAACCCCTGTGAATCCATCATCATATTTTAGAGTAGGTTTTTAATACAAATGTTTAACATACCATTCCATTCTGAAACACAGGGAATATGTTGAAATTGGAATTAAAGTATAAACGGTGAATTGTTGTGTGTAATAATCTCCTGAAGGGTGCCAACAATTTTGAAGTAAGCTGTGCTGCACTGATATTATAATTTGTTGAGTGAGAACAAATGACTGGTTTGTGGTGCTTGCTGTCGTGTGTGTGTGTACAGGATTGAGATGGAATCCTGATGGTGACATCAGTCTTTATCTGTCCAGTGCTCAGTGACGTCAGACTCCCCACAGCTCACGTGTCAAGGAGAGCTGATGATTAAATGCAGCTGCTTTTCCCTCACTGCTCACCCTCATGCTTATGCACTGACACACACACACACACACACACACACACATCATCTTCAAGGAAGGGAGGGATGGAAGGAGGATGTTGGTAATTAAATTAATTAGGAAGATAGACGACAATGCTCTTATTCACTCATCCCTGACTCTCACAGCTTTGTTTACACAAGAAAAGCCTCTTAAAATCCACAAGGTCACTTCTTCCAATGAGAGGACGAGGAAGGATGCCAAAGTGCATAATTTACAGAGAGGAATGTGTTCAAGAACCTCCACAGCTCTCCAGGTAATGCTGGTGTCACCTGACTGCATCCTGTCCCAGAATTCCCTCTCTAAAGACGTGTGTCTCGCCATCTGCACACGTTCTCATGACCAATACACCTTCTGTTCACAGGAACAGGCCATGTGACTAACATTTTAAACAGCCAATCACAGGAGCAGGACGTGATTATGAAAATGGTGCCACAATATCAGAAACATCACCTCTCATGCATGACCTCCAAACCTCCATCCCGTGACATTTATTCCTATAAAATCAGGTTTTCTGGCAGTTTCTCTGACACTGTTTCCACTCTCAGGCCCTAATTTATAAAATCATAAATTACGAGTAACTCTACTTGACTCTACTAACTCTAATTAGTCTTTGCAGTAATTGGGCGTGTTGAGATGATTATAAAATAATAACATACATTGTGTAAATGATGTCACGTACAAAAAAGGTGAAAGAGTTCATATTCAGATTAGTTTTTTATTGAAAGACTGAAACTCTTTTTACAGGCTCTTTAAATGCTGCTGGAGGTTTTAACCAAAAGGTTAATATCAAATATTCCACAAATGTAATACTTGCTCTATAGTGATAGTAATTTACACACCCAAACATCGCAGGCGAGAAATCACTGAGCATCGACTTCACCCTGTGTTTTACACTGAAAAGTCAAAATACCCCAGATTGCACAAACATTTCAGACAAATGCATCATGTTTTATTTGCTTGTGTTTAAGACTCAAATCTGTCGTAGACATGTGTTAGCATCTTACACTTTTTCTGGATGTTACACAAATCTGAAAATGGTGTATTATTGAAATCAAAGACATTTTCCATCCACAGTGAAATGGAGGGATGAGGAGGGCACTGGGGATGAGTCTGTGCAGAGTGTCGAATAAACTGAGCTATAAATGTTGTTGCCATATTCATCAAGTGACGATAATGACCTAGTCACTGACAGTATTGAGCACATGCAGGTAACAGCACTGATTACGCCCACATGCGTTTATGTCAAACATAGATATATTTAATAGTTTAAAACACACAGCTACATCAGTGAAAGTCGAATTTACTCATTGTCCATTTTGTATGTATTGAGACTGTACCATGTGACATTCAGGGGAAGATTCAACATCATACAAAAATTATATTTTCAACCAGAGGTGAAGACAGATATAGGAATGTTAATATTAGTGTTTGACTACTCCTGTGACGTTCTGTGGGTGTGTAGTGACTGCTATTGTTGTCACTTGTGGGTGTGGCCTGTCCAGTGTTTTATAGTTTAGATGAGAAACTTTAGCAGCGATGTATATAGTAGCTTCAACAGCTAACTAGCTAATCACAAATTAAATAACACACTCATTGTTGTGAAGTTCCGTTGTTTGAGTTACATGTTGTGCCCTCAGCTTCACACTAGTTTAGGTGTTAAATTAGCCAAGCCAGCTATCTGTAGTAGCTACCAATGATCTCTGCTACTTCCTTCCATTTTTTCCCCTGATGTCTCTATGCATATTTAATGAGAGGATGTACTGTATAAGACAGGAGAAGATGAAAGCTTTTCTTCCATTTTTATGCATCATAAAATTGCAGGTCAGAGTTGTGAGCTGAAGAAACTTTGGACCACACGCACCACAGGTTTGGTCCAAGGAATCGTCCAAAGCCATACCTAATTTTCATACTCATTCACTATCCATTTTAACATCTTACACCACAGCTCTTTGAACTTCCCCCATGCTGTCCTTGTTTTTGTGATGGTGGCTAGCTTACATCCTCCACTGAGGCATAAGGTATCACCAAGGTAATAAAAGGACTCAGCCGCATCTAGCACATGCTCTAGAGTTGAGAAAATATCAATTCAAATGTTGCTTGGTGTGAATGTAGGGGAGATTTACAGGAACACACAACCTATACTGGACATGACTGAATGTTATAATAATGTTCTTTGCTACCTTGGTAATTATACATCAGATAGATCAGATGGTGCATAGGTGGAGTGTCTGAGGCTGAGATTATGATGGGTGTGACTGCCTAAAAATCAGCTCTGGTCATGGAGTGAATGTAAACACAAGCTGGGTTTCAGAAAGGAGTAATTAAATTAACTACTATTACGTCAAATCAGCAATTAAAGAAATACAGTGATGACACCAGGGTTGGTCGAATTCCACTGTGGAATTACAGAGAATGAGTTGGGTTTTTTGGGATAATGAAAGAACGCAGTAACACCTGCACCAGCACATATCTCACATTCTTTTACTCTATTGTGTTTGAAACCTGCTTACCCTTCTTCACATCACACCCTCTCAGGGCATGCTGTCTTCATCCACGATCTGAAGATGCAGCATGCCAACTCACGAGCTCCTTTCACAGAGAAACATCCGGAAGAGCAGATTGAATTTCAGCATCACGGTCGTCCTTCTTGTCCGCCCTTGTGCAGTCAAAAACCCAGACTCGTCTTTCAGTGTCCTGCAGGAGGGATTGATCTGTCTCAGGAAGGGATGTAATTATGATTCCTACCTGTAATATAACTCTGCACTTTGTCCGACAGTCAGGCCTGAGCATTGACCTGTCAATCATCTCCGCATTAATGCATCCCCAATACAGCCTGTTCCATAATATCCGTCTGGAGACGGCATTTAATGGGTGTGTGTGTATGTGTGTGTCAGAGACGAGGTCAGAGCCCTGGTGGATGATGTAATGGGTGTCCAGAGGAGACTTTCACATCAACTGGCATGTAATACTGAATAAATACTCAGCAGATTACTGTATAGATCATTTCAAAATTGCTATGTGCACAAGTATAATATGCGAAGAAATTCTTCACATTTCAGTTTTAAATTATGACTTTAAAACAAAAAGTGCTGAGTGCCAGAGTATTACAAGTTGCATGAAGCTCCATTCAGGTTAAACTTTACGCTGCTTTCATGCTTGCCATGTTTTCTGAGTATTTGTTGACAGGCAGAAAGTTAAGAAAAGATTCAAATTTACAGAAAACATTTTGTTTAATCACTTGACCAATCAGAATGCAGAAAAAAAAAACATGGGGTGCATGGAGGATGGAAAGAGATTCATGGAAGGAGTCTCCAGTGTCAGAGGTCAGGCTGTATCTCTGTTTTCCCGAGATCTTCAGGACAGAGGAGTTTATGCCTGTGGGGCCTTTTTTTTTGTCTTACTAATGTCAGAAGAGAGGCTGGTGAGGGAATGTAAGAGAAAACAGGAAGTGACCAGTTTCATGGACATCGCTCAATGGATGAGACATTGGACTTCTGATTGGAAGGTCATGAGAACAGATCCAAGCACCACTAAGCTGCCACTGCATGGTTGAATGCTCAGTGATATAAATGAAATAGAAATGTACGTCGCTCTGGATACAGACATCTTCCAAATGGCGTAAATATACTCTGACGTTCAGAGCCTGTGTCAGTGTGTGAAGCCAATCCTGTGATAGCCATCATCCCTCTCCCTCCAGAGCTGTCTTTGACGTCATTACATTTTCCCCACTTAATCACTTTATTTATAACCTTATATATTTTTTCATTTTCTCCCGAGGTGAAGGACAGCATTCTTGTGAAAGAAAGCACTCTTGTGTTTTTTTTTCTCGCCGAGAGACCGAGACAGAGGGAGCAGTTAGTTCAGGCCGCCGTGCTGACCTCATCCAGCACTAACTTTATTAAACCCATTTTCCACACGCCTGACTCCTCATAAACGCCTGCTGCTTTTATTGTCCTTTCATTTTCTTTCCTCATGCTTCGACGGTTCCTTGTGTCGTTGCACGTCCATCATGATTTACAGCGTCATGTTAAAAGGGTTCTGTGTGCAGTCATGACTGCAGCTGCTTATACTCCTCTCTCTCTCGATTTATCTGACATGCACGCCTGCACACACACACACACACACATTCTCACAGTCTGAGCTACATGCATGTGTCGTGGATGTGAACTTAATCCTGTGTATTAGCCAAAAGTCCAGCTCAGTTCAGGTTTATGAAATAGGTCAGTCCGGGTTTCTTCTGGATCAGCGCTATTTATTTATGTATTTATTTATTTACTGACACTCTTTATCCATTTGAGCTAATGAAATTTCTCAGAAGCAGGAAATGTTTCATTGAGGAAATTGAAACATATGACTGTCATTCTCTGGCCTGAAGGGATGTCCTTGAAAGAATTTCTCTGAAACATGATGAAACGTCGTTGCTCCAGTGATGATCGATGGCATCAAAAATTCTGCTAAAGTGGTTGCCTTTGTCATGAGGTTAAGACTTGAGACTTAAGCAGATTTTAAGATTATTACTCGCAACACTGTAGCTGTGTTTCCATTAATCTGCTGTAACAACTTTCTAACTTGTGGGAAACAGAGAAACTGAAAGCAGGCTTCAGAACAGGTGTGTTCTTTTTATTTTATCACTTTTCAGTGACTTATAATGATACAAACACACAATGCACACATGCAGCAGGGTGTCACAGCTCTCTCTCTCTCATTCCTGGCTGTCTGAAAGAAAACAGAGACACAGGTTAATAGATAGCCAGTAATCCGACACAGGTGCACCTCATCACGTGTTACCTGCTGGTTCAACCTGCATTCTCACCATTCACAGCCGACGCTCAACCACGCCCCCACTGCTACATACTCCCACTGCCCGACTCAGGCCAGGGAGACATCCGGCCTGCAGCTGACCCCCCCCATGGGGTGGTCAACCGCCACCACCATCTGTGCCCCTGGCCTTTGGACCACCTTCAATTTGAAGGGCTGAAGATTCAAGAGATTCAAGATGTTTATTTGTCATATACACAATAACAGACACAGCAGTTATTATTGGGTAATGAAATTCTTATTTTGCAACTGCCCGACCAAACTATGCTTACTAATATAAAAAGAAATATACTGTATATAAAATACGAAATATAAAATGTAAAGTGCATATGCAATATAAAAGTAGAATGAAAATAAATGAAAATAAACATAATTAAAATAAAGAATAAAGAATAACAAATAACTGATCAGTGTGCAGTAGGACAGCAATCAAACAATATGCAATAGGACAGATATAATGTGCAATGTGCAATGTCTTGTGCAAAATTGCAAATATAGAGGTAGATGGTGATTATAATCCATGGTTCAAAAGCCTGATGGAAATATAGAGGTAGATGGTTATTATAATCCATGGTTCAAAAGCCTGATGGCCTGGGGGTAAAAACTGTTTGTCAGTCTACTAGTCCTTATAAAGTGTGTGTAAGCATTCTTCTCTGTTCTGATCATGATGTTGCTGCGGAGGAGTATTTTGATAGTTGGTATGTCTTCATGAACTGAATTGAATAGGCTTAGTTCACTCAATTTCACGACGGTATGTAACACACACACACACAATACACTTGATCAAATAATTAGAAACTCACAGTTAGCTAGCAAGCTTTTAGACATCTTCAGGCAGACTGAAAGTTTTTACTGCTGCCTTTGATAAACTGTCTCCTTACACAACATGATATTTGCAGGCAGACAGCCAAGGCAAGTTCAGAAAATAATCCACATTGCTTTGGTAAAATCTAATTATATACAGTATGTTAATGAACTACATTCATCACCCATATGTTTTAAGGTGCTTTCACATATGCATCGTTTAATCGAATTCAACCATGATTCAAGCCAAGTGTCGGAAGCGATCTTTGGTTCAAAAAAAAAAAGAAAGAAAAAAATGCACTCATCATAAAATAATGGCCAACAATCACAATGTGTACAAGAATGATTTTAGCCCAGTCTATAGGAAACTCTACCAGAGGGATCAGTTTTACAGATTCAGGCTCGTTAAATAGACTCATATGTGAGAAAGCATATTTAGATTTGTGAATGATGTTAAAAAAATTATTTGTTGCCAATATTTGTCCCCACTGAGTGAAGTTCTAATTTTAGCTTACGGTATAAATATGCATGTCTTGAACACCTGATTTGAGTTTTGAATACCAACATAGTCTTATTTAAAATTAGGGGCAACATATATTTTCAAACAATCAGTAATAATTTTGCTAAATAGCTTATGTAAGTACAATGGCAACATCATATGTGTGTGTGTGTGTAGTGTGTGTGTGGGTGGGTGTGTGTGTGTGTGTTGGGGGTGTGGGGGAATTTAAGGAAAATAAAATGAATTGAAAATGTATTCGACCA
>JAOBAM010000028.1:69991025-70001983 GCA_025212355.1 Notarius kessleri | reverse complement strand
AATCTGATGATGTTTTAGGTCATATTTATGCAGAAATATAGAAAATTCTAAAGGGTTCACAAACTTTCAAGCACTACTGTATATCATTGATTTAGGGCTCCATCATCTGTGGAGGGCTTTAAACCCAAAGAAAAAAAACAATTCTCTTGTACTCCCACAAACAAAAATGACATAAAATTAAATGAGCATTTTCTGAAACCCTTTGAAACTAACATAATACATGATGTTAGTAAATTTACAAGTAGCCTGAAGCATTTGTAATTCACTAAGTATTTTGTAATTATAAGTCCTCAGTAATCTGGAGTTTATATGCAGTTCTATCTCAAAAAGAGAAAGGTTGCTAACTTTCCTTGGGGGGGGGCTCACTGACCTGCTGGTTCTAAGCATGACAACAGCATTTTTTATTTAAAAACATAAAAATAAATATTTATTTAAAAAAATGTTACTATGTACACTACATTTTTTAGTGTTCTCCTGATTACAGGTCTGCTGTAAGCCAGACCTGCCATCAGGCAGATTACTAAAGAAGAAGATAGCACCATGACCACGCTGGTTAAAGTAGTAAATGACCTACTACTGGGCTCTGATCAGGGTTGTGTCTTATTACTTGACTTTAGTGCAGATTTTGACACCATTGATCATACTATTACCCTTTATAGAGTAAGGGTAACATACTAAGGTAATGTTTGATGTTCCACAAGGTTCTGTTTTAAGTCCACTGCTTTTTTATTTATATATGCTACTTCTGGGTAATATTATTCATAAACATGGTATGAGCTTCCACTGTTATGCTGATGACACACAGTTGTATGTTTCAGAAAAGCCAGATGAGAAACAACAGCTTAATAAAAATTATTAAACAAAAGGTGCCATAAGACTTTAACAGCACATGCTTGAACTTGTGCATGAAGATCAAAATGGATTTATAATAGAAAGACAGGTCTTTCATAATATCAGACAAGTACACACAAGTATATTGTGTGTAAAACAAGATTGCCTGGACAAAGCCATTTTATCCCTGGATGTTGAAAAAGCTTTCAATAGGGTGCAATGGCCATATTTTTTTAAGCTCAATCCAGGTTTGGTGTCGGAACAAAGTTTATCAAATGGATAAAATGCTTGTGTAGAAACCTCACCATAGATGTACTGACATATAATCCTGTTGTCCAGTGAGCATCTGTTTTCCAGTTGTCCATCTGTCCTCTAGTGAGAAGCTTGTGGAAGGCTATCCCAAGTGTTTGATTTAAGTTCAAGCAATTAAAATGGAATGCCACCAACCACAAAGAAAGTGCATATTCAACCCAGTGAAAATCTGATATAGTAAATAAAAGCTGAAATAAATCTGTCTCTTTGCTATTTATGTTGAAATAACCACGTATGGAACAGCATGGTGGTGCAGTGCTTAGCACTGTTGCCCCAGAGAAAGAAGGTTCCGGGTTTGATCCAGGGCCTTTTCGTGCAGAGTTTCCACGTTCTCCCCGTGCCTGCATTGGTTTCCTCCCACAGTCCAAACACATGCGGATTAGGTCAACTGGCTAAATTGCCCATAAGTACCCACTGAATGTGTGTCTGTCTCTCTAGCCCTGCGATAGACTGGCGACCGGCCCAGTGTGTGCCCAGCCTCTTGCCCAAATTCAGCTGGGATTGGCTCTCCTGCAACCCTGATGGATAAGTGGTATAAATAACAGAATGACCTCTTATGGAAATAAAGTAGATACCCTAACTGATATAACACAGGAATATATATGATAACGTGAAATGTGTGGAGTTATGAAAAACTGAGTTTGAATATCTTTCATCTATATATATGTAAACAGTTGGCCTGAACTATACCATATCTGTATATTATCTAAAAGACATTTAGCTTACCAGGTGCACACATGGGGCAACATTCTCCATGTATCTCATATTCAGCTCGGGCGCAAGTGCAAAAACACAGTTCAATGTTCAAGAGTAATGTAGCAGCAATAAACAACATATGCACCAAACTGAATTCCATCTTTAAAGTTCTGTTGAAATCAGTCCTCTTCTTGAAATAAAGAAAAATAAACGTTTCCTCTGCACACTTCATATGTCCCAGTGCTTTTCCCCCTTCAATTCATTTGTTAGCACATACAGCAAACTTATATTCCATCAAAGCCAGTCCTTTTCTGGGTATTCCGAGTCATGTCCAGTATTAGACAGATCTTCTTATGCAGCTCATCACTTTGATTTGCTGATTTAAAAGACTGGGATCCATGTTATACTTTTCCATTTGTGAGCAGAAGCTGAAAAGAAAACACAAGATTTTAAAATCAGTGGAGAATGTATGATTAAGACATACAGTTACGTCCATAAATATTTAGACAGTGACCCATTTTTCGTAATTTTGCCTCTGTACACCACCACAATGGATTTGAAATGAAGCCATCAAGATGTGATTGAAGTGTCAATTTTCAGCTTTAATTCAATGAGTTTAACCAAAATAACTGCATTTACTGTTTAGGAAATACAGACATTTTTACATAACCCCTCCAAAGGCTCAAAAATAATTGGACAAAGTAACATTATAAATATATGCATCATTTTAATACTTGGATGCAAATCCAATGATTGCCTGAAGTCTGGAATCCATGCACATCACCAAATGCCGAGTTCCCTCCCCTGAAATGCTTTGCCAGGCCTTTAGGTTCAGTTGCTGCTTGGTTGCAAGTCTTTCTGCCTTCAGTTTTGTCTTCAGTAAGTGAAAAGCATGCTTACATGCTGATTGACCATTTCTGTCTGTCTGCTGCAGTATCTTTCCCCTTTGTGTGGGTCTTCTAGTCTTGCTGTATCTGTATCCTAAGCCATTCCTTCTTTTTCTGTATTTGCTTTCTCATTCTCTTTTCAACTCACTTTCTGACCACTCTTGTGTCCACCTATTTCACATTCTTCACTGCACACACACTCTCTCTCTCCTTAAGTATTTTAACTACAAAATTAATACCTACTTAGCTGGGTAACCTAGCAGATATTTTCAAATCATCACACTTTTTTCACTAAATTGTAATGGTCCTGGCTTGCGCCTATCTTGCCCTTCATTAACCTAAACCATGTCAAATCGCAGACTCTTCAATATCCTCAGCCTCTTTTTGACTCTGCTTTCAGAATAAAGCATGTATGTCCATGTCAACCATCTCTCTCTTCACTGCCTTCATATTTAATGTGCAGGGGTCTCAGAGGAGGACCATGACGGATACTGCTGCGGAGTAAACTCTCTCTTTTTTTTTTTTGAAGGCAATTTTTACCCAATTTTCTCCATCAGACAGTCAAGCCAAGTTTATTTTATGGTGCTTTTAACAATAAACATTGTCGTAAAGCAGCTTTACAGAAAATTAAAGACTTTAAACATGAGCTATCCCTAATCTATCCCCAATGATGAAGCCTGTGGTGACGGTGGGAAGGAAAAACTCCCTCAGACCACATGAGGAAGAAACCTTGAGTGGAACCAGACCAAAAGGGGACCCATCCTCATCTGGATGATAATGGATAACATGATTATAAATAACTCACTTCTATAACTGTGTCCGATAGAGTCACAAAGTACAACTGTGTAACCAGGAAATACATTATAATTTAACATGAAGTCTGTTTTGTTGATGTTATAAACTCTTCATTGATGGAAACTTCAGTGTAAAACTGTTCATGACAACTGCAGTCCTGAAGTTAGCAAGTCAACTGTAGTCCTCAGCCATAAATGTATAACTGTAAGTGTCCAGAGCGTCTTCCAAGTGCGACTTTTGACTGTCCATATGGGGCCGTCCTCCACAGGAGCGAAGTGATGAGACTCCAGCCAGATGTTGGACATCAGGATGGATCAGACAGGTTCAAGGAGCAGAAGAGGTCAGTATCTCAATCTCAGGATCGACAACTAACATGCTTCCTAATGGTTTAATTTTTGTCGCACAACAGCACCATGACATTCCTGTACCTGACATAGCTAAAGCTAACACACACACACCTGTGTTCCCAGAGGTGGGCTCGATGATTGTGTCTCCGGGTTTGAGGATGCCGTCTCTTTCTGCATCCTCCACCATACGAATGGCAATGCGATCCTTCACACTGCCTCCAGCGTTAAAGAACTCACACTTAGCCACTGCAAATACACACACCTCAATTTCAACACTTTCAATTAAAAAACAAACAAACAAAAAAATCACAGAAGAGTAAGCTTCATGAAAAACATCTCTGCACTCATTTATTAATTGTATAATGACAAAAACTTTTTATCCATTTTTAGTTACACGTAATGTTGTGGAACATCTGAGATGCAGGTTAGTTCTTGTTCTCACTTGTGTAACAGCAGCTATAAACAGTCATTCACTCACCAGGCTCTCTTGATTTTCTCTCTTGATATTAATAAGACAAAAATAAATTAAAATGACCAAGAAACCACAGAGAAGCATAAACTCCTCTGTCCTGAAGATGTTGGAAAAGCTAAAGTTACAGCTTCATCTCTGACACTGGAGACTCCTTCCATAAACGTTACAATGTTAAACATCTCCTTACAGAAAACTTCATTATATAAGTGATTATACAGGTTTTTAATCTGTTCACATCCCTGTGAATGAGCTGTTACTATAGAAACAATAATATATTAGAACTAGCTACTGTTCTGGAAAGTCAATCAACACCTTCTGAGAAATCAGTATCTGGAATCCAACAGTGCTGTAGTTAATAAAAATGACACATTCAGAGTATTTTAAACCATCAGATTGGGACTGAAAATATTACAGCTCAGAAGGTTGGAGGTTCAAGTCCCAGCACCGCCAAGCTGCCATTATTGGGCCATTAAACAAGGCCCTGAACCCTGTCTGTTCCAGGAGCACTGTATCATGGCTGATCCTGCACTTCACTCTACCCCAAATTTCCTAACAAGCTGGGACATGCAAATAAAATAATTTCACTGTGTTCTTATTTACTTTTTCAATGCATGCAACATATAAAGGCTTGTGCAACCTGTCTGACTTCTTTAACTGTCCTCACTGAACTGCACCACATAAAGGTTCACTGCCTCTTTAAACAAAACACACTCATGGACTTCCTCTTTCCAAACCTCCCAAATCTGGCTTGCTCCTCAGGGAGAAGGCCAGCTTTGGATTCCTGTGAACACACACTGGTCCAAATGTGCTTCGTATTTCAGGGGTCGGTCCAGAAGTCACAGAAGTCATGATAGAGAGTTAGATTAATACACAAAGAGATCCTCAGTCGCAGTGAAAGGAAGCTTGTGTGAAGCTAAAGAGCAGGATTGGGAAATTTACACTTGAGGTACGCCACTGTGAAGCAACAGCATGAAATAAAAACTGCTGTTTTGTGAAATAAGCAGTCAAAATAACAGAAGCCTGGACATCCATTTATTCAACTTAGCAGCTTTTGTTGTATTTTATGATGGCATAAACAAAAAAAGTTGTTTCAAGACCTTATCAAGCACTGAATGGTGACCTATTTTGCATTTTGGCCAACATACTATGGTCCGAACCATTTCCATGTAATGTGTAGATATGAAGCATTTCCACATAATATGAACATAAAATCAAATTTGAATGCTAAAAGCTCATCACTGTTGAGAAAAACTTTGTGAAATTGCTTAATTGCCCAGTACTATTTAGGAGGTTGTGATTTATTATTATTATTATTATTATTATTATTATTATTATTATTATTATTAATTTTATTGGGGTAGTGGTGCCTCAATGGTTAAGGTTGGGGTTTCACTATTGGGCCCTTGGGCTTATCCCTACCTGTTCAACCCCACATAGAGGTGGGAATAGACGTAGATAATGAACCAACCATTTATTTTACTAACATTATTCATACTTTGACGGCAGCCCAGGAAAACTGCTACATAAGCAGTGCGTCATTCCTTGCTCTCCCACTCCTATGGTGCTGAAAAGATGACAGCACTTCAGTACCAGTCTCCTGGACAGCCAAAACCATTATGGCTACAGGGCGAACAGACACGGCTGGAGCAGTATAATTGGTGCCTCAATTCACCCTCCTTGAGCAGCCAGGGGAGTATAAAGAGACGCCACCATATTCAGAGGTTAGTTAAGCTCATTCAGTGCACACATGCTGATTCTTGCTCTCCTTCTTCATTCAGGGTACCTTGCTGATGCCAAGGATGACACTGAAGTCTACAGAGAGCCTTCCCTTTGCCGCCACCAGATCCAGCCACCTTTACTGACTCTGGACAATCACTGAAAGACCCAGATGCAACCAGCCTCCACCTGTGACTTCACCGCCGGCCAGCTTCAGCCCTCTGGTACTTGCACAGACTATATGCTTCACCTCCCTTCCACTTCCCAAATCCTCTCTTCATTAAACAATCATCTTTTTTTGCTCCAAATCCCAGGGTTGTCTGGGTCCATGTTCTTATGCTGCAGCTGGGAGTGCCACACTGGTGGAGAATTTTGGCATGAACATGGCACCCCCCCCATGGAACCACTCCTGCAGCACCTCCTGGAGACCAGCTGCCAGCAACAGCAGGTGACCCAAGAACTTTAGGTCACCACCCAGGAGTTGCTGCAACAATGAGCCAGAGCCTCTCCACTCTTGGCCTGCCTCCTGGACCCTTGGCAGGAAGCACTTCATCTGCTGGATAAGCTGATCCCTGCATATAACATTGAGGTATACCTGTACATCATTGAGCAGGCTATATTTTGGGAGGGGTGGCCCAAAGCAGAATGGACCCAGGCTATGGCTCGTCTCCTCACCAGAGAGGCCCAGCTAGCATACTTCAGCCTCAGAAGAGGATTACTTGCTCCTGAAAGAGCAAATCCTGGGGCACTGTTGGTTTTCCATCTGCCACACCGTGATGGAGTTCCACTGCTAGGTGTACTGGGCTAAGGCCAACACTCACAGCCAACTGTATGCTTTCCTGAGAACCACCAAGTGTTGGCTGTAGCCTGAGCAGCACTCAGCGATGCAGGTTGCAGAATGGGTTGTCATGGATAGAAGAAGAACAACTTTATTCATCACATGCTTGTGAAATTCCTCACTGCATTTAACACATCTGAAGCAGTGAACAAAAACACATGCACACACACGTGAGCAATGAGCACACACATATACCCAGAGCAGTGGGCAGCCATGCTAACAGTGCCCGGAGAACAGTTGGGAGTTAGGTGCCTCGCTCAAGGGCACCTCAGCCCAAGGCCGTCCCATATTAACCTAAATCATACATCTTTGAACTGTGGGGGAAACCGGAGCACCCGGAGGAAACCCACACAGACACAAGGAGAACATGCAAATTCCACCCAGAAAGGCCCCCGCCAGCTGCTGGACTCAAACCCAGAACCTTTTTGCTGTGAGGCGACCATGCTAACCACTACATCACCGTGCCAGAGATAATTTCCTATGGGCACTGCTTCCAGCAGAATACATGGCTATCAGCATGAGGGCACTCTAGGCCCCTGTGTAACTAGTTCAGGCCCTCAAGTACACTCTGGCAATACTTGACATCAGCAAGCAAGACAAGCCAACTCCATCCCCTGTCAGGCCTGGGTGCTCCCCATCCTGGTCCCCTGTGGAGCCCCGATAACATCATCAGCAAGCTGTTTGCCCTCCCTCTCCTGCCAAAAATCCATACCTACTGCACCTAAGCCACCATCACCCACCCCAGCCTGGAAACAGTGGCCCACTGGCTGCTTGTCCACTCACCTGCCAGGCCCCATCTTTCAAGCACCCCAGTGCAGGTCAAGGGGCGGCCAGTACAAGCCCTCCTGGACTCAGGCAGCACCATTATTCTGGCCTGTCCATCTTGCCCAAGACTGCAGGATGCTATGGTACCATCAAAGTGGGGACACACAAGAGGTGGCCACTGCCTACATCCACATTGGGGAAGACCGAGGCAAATGGAAGGCCTCTGTAGGTGTGGTACCTGATCTCCCAGTCCCTCTTTTCCTACATTGGGACTCTCCTGGATTCCTGAGGGAGCTACCTGCTGTTAGGAGGACAAGGAGAGGTCAGGCCCTGTGGAGACCTCTGGGCTGCATCTCACAACTCCATGAAGTGTGCCTGGCTGGGGAACATGAAGCCAAGGACTGCACTGCCGAAGAGGAGTCACACATCACCTCGAAATCAGTCTCGTGTGTTTAAGCAGGTAACATGCAGAGGGAACTTTGGGCAGGAGTGCTTTACTGAGGGTGAAGTTCAGCAGCCAAGGCAGCCAATCTCCAGCTTCTACTTCCTGGTCCACTAAGGCCTACTCTACCAGCACACAGAATGGTGAGGCCTAGCCTACTGCTGCTGGGAATGA
Source organism: Notarius kessleri (assembly GCA_025212355.1). Taxonomy (NCBI): domain Eukaryota; kingdom Metazoa; phylum Chordata; class Actinopteri; order Siluriformes; family Ariidae; genus Notarius; species Notarius kessleri. Next base: position 69,993,708 of record JAOBAM010000028.1, on the reverse strand, counting down.
CCAGCAGGACCTACTCCAAGATGGATGTGGTGAGGCACCTAGCCTACTCTCACCACTTGGGCAGCCACTTGGTGAGCCAGAGCACCCATAAGAAAATCAAGAGCCAGTTCCTCTGGCTGGGGATGAATGCAGAGGTCAGACATTTCTGCCAACACTGCCCCCAGTGCCAGTGCACCCCCCTCCCCCCAAGGATCTGCTCCAGTCTGGCTTCTGCCTCTCCTAATCATCAGCATTCTCTTCAGGAGCGTGAACATGGATCTGGTAGGTCAGCTTCCCAAGTCTGCCCAGGGTCACAAACACTTCCTCATCATCATGGACTATGCCACCCAAAACCATGAGACAGTCCCTCTGCAGAAGGCCACCTCCAAGAACATCACCTGGGAACTGGTTCTGCTGTTTCCCTGCATGAGGCTCCCCAAAGATATTCTCACTGATCAAGGTACCCCCATTCTCTCAAAGTTAATGGCAGATGTGTTTTGGCTGTTGCAGGTCAGGCAGATTCACATGTTGGTGTACCATCCACAAACCAAAAGGATAGTTGAGAGATTCCAACAGACCATGAAGTGGATGCTCAGGCAAGTAATGGACAAAGATGGCCAGAACTAGGATCTCCTTCTCCCTTATGTCCTGTTCATCATCCTGGAAACATCCCAAGTGTCCACCAGCTTCACCCCCTTCAAGCTGCTGCTTGGGCGAAGGCTCCAGGGCCTCCTGGACATGGCCAAGAAGGCCTGGGAGGAACAGCCCTCACCTTTCAGGTTGATGATCAAGCATGTGAGAGAGATGCAGGAGTGCATTGACAAAGTGGTCCCAATCATGCATCAGCACATGTTTGCTGTCCAGACTGAACAAAGCCATTGCTACAAATGCTCTGCCCAGCCCTGGCAGTTCCAGCCCAGTGATCAAGTGATATTACTCATTTCCACCAACAACAAGTTCTTTGCACAGTGACAGGGTCCCTGCAGGGTGGCTAAGAATGTCAGGCCAGTGAGCTACCGCCTGCAACAACTGGGTAAACACAAAAAGACACTCAACTGTATCATGTCAGTCAATTAAAGCACTGGCTTGAACTCCTTCCTCTGCTCTCAGCCCATGCCCTGGTGTCCCCAGATCCTGCAGGGCGTGCACTGGTCCAGCTGAGAGAAGACCTCTCCAACCAACAGTGCCAAAAACTGGGAGAGTTGCTGGACTATTTTGCAGATGTGTTTGCAGCAGAACCAGGTCAGACCCCACCCCAGGGATGGCAATTTTCCAATCCCCCTATCATTTCCCAACATGGTTTCAAACTTCGACAACTATCCCCTGCCCAGAGTGGACAAACTGGTCAACAGGCTCAGGAGAGCCCTGGACCTCACTAAGGGCTACTGGCAAGGTCACTGGCAGAACCAGGTCCTCACATCAGGCCTCCATGGGATGCCAGCAAAATTCCAACAGCTCATGGATATCGTATCCACCAAGAGATCACTGTTGCTTGCCTGTACATCAACCATTTGTCCACTTGGGTTGATCACCTGCACCACATAAAATCTGTCCTGGAGAACTAAGGAAGACTGGGCTCACTGCCAACCCCCAAAAGTGCCATATGGGGCTGACCGACACACAATACCTGGGCTATCACATTGGTTGGGGGCTGCCGATGCCACACGAGAAGAAAGTGGAACCCACCACCAAGCGCCAGGTACATGCATTCTTGGGGCTGGCAGGGTATTATCACATATTTGTGCCCAACTTCTCCCCTCTCAGACCTCACCAAGAAGGGTGAACCAGAGAAGGTGAAATAGACCAATCAGGCAGCTTAGACATTCCAGGCCCTGAAGAAGGCCCTCAACACTGCCCCCATCCTCTGAAACCCAGACTTCAACCTACCATTTGTTGTGCAGATGGATGCTTCAGAGACAGGCCTGGGTGCTGTGCTCTCACAGGTCATAGAGGGTGAAGAGCATCCCATGCTGGAAATCAGCTGGAAGATACTCCCAGCTGAGATGAACTATGCAGCTGTGGACAGAGAAGCCCTGGCTATCAAATGGGCAGTAACCAAGTTGAAGTATTATCTGTCTGATCATCATTTCACATTGGTCACTGGCCATGCCCCACTCCAGTGGATGGCAGCCAAAAAAAAAAAACCCACAATGCTCATGTTACTAGTTGGTTCTGGTCTCTTCAGGACTTCTCTTTTCAGGTTCAGCACAGACCCGGGACCCAGCAAAGGAACACTGATGGCCTTCCCAGGAGGCACAGCCTCTGGGCCAAACCTTGGAGGATGGTAGGCTTGGAGCTAAGGGGTGGTGGGGGATGTCACACTTCACTTCCCGTACACTTCCTTAACATTTCTTCATTAAACTTTCACCTTTTTTGCACTAAATCCCTGGGTTGTGCATGTCTGTCTTCTCCCACCACAACCGCAAGCGTCACAGTATCTTGTGGAATGATTGTTTTGTGTGCTTTATGATTTAGGCATGGTCAAATTACTAGAAATAGCTAGACCATGTGTAGTTAGTGAGACAAGGTACAGTTCAGTATGGACAAAGAATATTCCAGCATATAGTCCAGTATTTATTTATCAAGGGTTTTCCAGAATTCCAGTATTTATCAATAAAAAAAGTATTCTGGTCGCAGGCAAGCTGGAGCCTATCCCAGCTGACTACGGGCGAAAGGCGGGGTACACCCTGGACAAGTCGCCAGG
>JAOBAM010000028.1:69809591-69822491 GCA_025212355.1 Notarius kessleri | reverse complement strand
GAGAGAGAGAGAGATAATATAGGTAAAAATACACTCTAAAATCAAACTATGTACAGAATAGCAGTAGTGCAAATACAGTACAATATCTGTAATGGAGAAGGTGCTTAGAAGAGCAGCTTATGAGGTGTATATGAGCAGTAGTGCAAATGATTGTAGTGTGATGTGTAAACGTATGAGATAGAGTTTCTTGTGTGAATGAATGTGTTACAGACCAGGGGTAGGGGGTAGGTAATGGACAGAGTTCAGCATCCTGACAGCCTGGTGGATGAAGCTGTTCAGTAATCTTGTGGAGTGGGCCTGGAGGCTCTGGTACCTTTTTCCTGAGGGCAGGAGGCTGAAGAGTGAGTGTGAAGAGTGGGAGGTGTCACCAGCGATGCTGATGGCTCTGTGGGTGAGACGGGAGTGATAGATGTCTGTAAGGGAGGGCTGAGGGGTACTGATGATCTTACTGGCCGTGTTCACTATGCGTTGCAGAGTCTTCCGGCAGGAGGCACTGCAGCCTCTGTACCACGCAGGCTGGTACTGATTTTTGGAGCTGATTTCAGGAAAAACATCAGTTTGTTTCCAGCACGTCACATTTAGTGACAAAATGTGTTCTCTGTGTGGCTGATTTAAAGGCATTTTTAGTGAGTGAGGTGACAGTCACAATAAAGAAAGCTCTATGAGAAAGTCTTAACCTGTCATAGTTTAGCCAAGCCTTGTGCGTACAATATAAGGGTTAGGGTTAACCTGAACCCTGATTATACCTTCATCTTAAAAACTTGAGGTCCAGGAAATTTTTGGAAAGCATTTTTTTAAAACAGCACCATCAAATTTGGTTATAGAGCTAGTGTTAAATGAAACAGCAAAACTTTTTTTAAAATGTGCAGGGCGGTGTAATTACTAAAGCAGTTCATTTTTAGTCTAGTCTTACACACACACACACACACACACACGCAGAAAACAAGATACTCTCATATTCTCTCAAAATAAATGTTTTAATGGTTGTATGCGGAATAGTAATAACAAAAATTAGCATAGTATAATAACCTAAATGCATCTAATTCATTCAAAATCAACAGCAATATAAAGAAATAGTGTGTCTGTGTGTGTGTGTGTGTGTGTTCCATAAAAATGACAATAGATAAAGTACAAAAGAAACAGTATAGAAGAATCTGATTGAAATAGTAAATAGTTCTGTAAATAGTGGCAGTATTAATCATCTGTTTTTTTTAAACGTGTCTACATTAGTTGAATAAAAATAAGAGGGAAAGTACAATACAATTTCTCAAGTTTCCACAAACATACATATGTATTTTTTTTAAATCACTCCGTAATGTAATCATCCAGGTTCCTGAGCAGCTTTGTTGCAACGTTCACTGCCTCTTCTGCATCTTCGGTTTTGAACTGTTCATTTGGAATGCGGGGTGACGGGTGGTGGTTTGGGTACTGAGTTCCCTTAGCATCAACACCAAGTGCCCTCAGCTGATTCACAACATAGGGCAAATCATTAAGGTAGGTAGCATACCGTGATATCTTCTGGGCAAGGCCTGTGATGGTAGATGCAGTCCCAGGATGCTGTCCATTCCTTCTGAACTCTGTGGCTATTAGAGCCTTTTCCACTGCCTGATGCACTTTAAACAGACACCACTCTGGGCTCACGTTGTATCCGATGTCACTCTGAGCAGCAAGAAGGTCACACTGTGCTTGTCTGTACCAGCGTTTAGCTTCTTCTTTGTTTGGTCTTGGTGTTTCTCGGAAGTGTGACCAAAAATTATACTTCCCATTGAAATTGTTACGATAGAATCGCTCCCGACCCCGTTTGTGGTTCCTAGCCTCGTAGTTCCATCTGTCATAAAAGTCTCTGAAGCCAGCCCAGTGTGATGTGTTTGGTTGTGCTGATGTGTTGTGTGTGGTCTTTCCTCGCTGCAGCTCTTCAATTCTGTTCTTCAAATATTTAAACGCCTCACTGGCGAGCTCTGTGTTGTCCGGGTTCTTGTCTGGATGCCACCTTAAGTACAGGCGTCTAATGGCCTTTGATTTGTCCTTATCTGACATCTTCCATATCTGTTCCAAGCTCTGGTCAATCTCTGTTTTAACCTCCGCCAAAGTCCGTGGTAAGGGCCTCTTTGGGGACGGTACAGACTGTGAAGGCTCAGACCGTGAAGGTTCAGACTGAGAGAGTACAGACAAAATGTCTACATCTGTGCAGTTAACATTTCCAGCTTGACCTAATCTTTTTTCTCTCTTAAACTGATAAAGATCAAGGGAGCTAACTTCAATGATCTTTTCATTTCCAATCTGTATTCTATATCTTGAAGGATTCTGCCTGGTCTGTCCTGAATGCTCATCCAGACACTCCACAACAATCGCAAAAACATACTCACTTTCCAATTCATCTTGACAAAACCCAACATACTCTCCTTTCTCAAAACTGTTGAGAGGGTCCATATCAAGGGAATCATGCCATTCTTCTGGTATTGGAGTTCCAGGGCTTGGACGGAAACCAAGTCCCTCTTCAGCACTCACAGTGTTTCGGACTCCATGTTGTTCCAAGGCCCTTTCAACATCCTCCATGTTTTCACATAATAAAAGATGTCCAAGTACTGGTAGGCTTAATGAATTCAAAATGTTTTCCAGAAGTGCATTTATTTCTTTAGTAAGATACATATTGACCTCATTCACCACTTTGTGTGCCATGTTATCGTTGTGCTTCAAATAGAAGACACACTCATCTTGCTGCTTTTCCACATAAACCTGAGTTTCAGTCTCAGTACCTTCTAGTGGCTGGTGATTTAACAAGAGCTCAGTGTGTAAAGCTTTGCAACAGACAATCTGAATTTTACCAAATGTGCTTTCGCACATGTGTGCAGCTTCAGTCTGGGAAATGGTGCCCTTGCTTTGTTCTCTGATCAAACACATCAGACCATGACGGAACTCATGAGAGGACAGACGTTTTTGAAACCAGCCACTGAATTCACATGACTTTCTGTAATCACAGTGTTCCACCTGTGCACCAACCAGGTTCACAGAAATGACTCGAGAGAGCAGTTTGGGACGGATTTGTTCAGGAAGCAACTGCAACAGCTTTTGATGTTCATAGGGGTCTTCTTGAAAGTGACACTGGTTTAGTTTCACAAGTAGCTTCAGTTTTGTTTTCAGTGAATCCTCCAGTCTGTTGGCCTGAAAGAAGGTGTCGTTGAAAAACAATGTGCTGGACTCATAGAGTTTTCCATCTGTTGATGGAAGATATAGTGTGTTCTGAAAGTGAGTTACTTTTCCCTCCTCTTTTATCAGACAGAAAAGCTGGTGCACAACACGTTGAACAGTTATCAGCTGGTTTGGTTGAAGTGTTGTCTTATCATAGCACTCTGTACAGATTTCCTCAAGCACAGTACAGAATTGTGTGACAGTAGGTTTTTCTTCAACACCAATCTTCTTGAAGAATTCTTCATAAATTGCATGTTTTGCTTGTATGGTGTATAGGTATGGTCTAAACTCATTAGCATTAGGTAGTGTCAGGACGACTTGATGAGCTTTCACAAGCTCTGTGTCATTTTCAACAAGAACAAGAGGGTCGTCAGCCAACAAAGACTTATTAAAATGCACAGACTGTAGGTAAGCATATGAGATCTTGAACACTGCAGCTCTCGTCTTGACCAGTTGGTCTGTTCTGCACTGAGATCGACAGATATTTTTTAGGTTCTGCATGACCTGCTCTGAGGGTGGCTCATCCAGTGCTCCAGCCTTCCTTAGGGTCTCTAACTGTTTTTGAGTGAAGTTCCTTGAGGGCAGTATTGGCATGGCAGTCCATATGAGAGTCTGATGTTCAGGCTGCTTTTCAAGCAGTGATCCTTTGATGGCAACCAGATCCCTTTCTTGGGCACATGCTTTGTGATAATTACAAAGCTCTGGCTGGATCTGCACAGCCAGGATAAATTTTATGGTTGCAATTCTTTGCATTAATTTTGAATTTTTCTTAGCACCCAAATTAAGTGCTGTCTGAAGCAATGTTTCAGATCTGTCTTTAAGAACCTGCAGTTTAGTGTTATTTCTAGCATCTGATTCAATTTGACGAGCAAATTCAATCACCTCCTCTTCAGATACTTCATGCTTTAGTCCCAGGTCGCATAGAAGAGATTTTGCTTGCATGGTGTTTTCAAATTTTTCCAGAAAAGTCTCTGGAACAAACTTCTCCTTTGGAAGCATAACTCTGTAAAGCTTTACAGCGTCATCGAAGAAGTATGAGGCCACCTGAAGACAGCCGTTGATGTCCTGAATAAATCTGACATCTCTCAAGGCTGAGGCAATGCTGTTCCAATATTCTTGATAATCATACCTTTGTCTCAGTTCCACCAGCAACCTCATTAAATCAAGAAGCTGAGTCTGTTTAAGCTTGTGTACAGAAGGAATCACAAATCTTACACAGTATTCCAAGTCATTCAAAATTTTAAGGTCCAGACATTCGGATAGTGTTTTATTTAAATGGTTGTATTTGAGAAAAATGCAGTTGCTGTCATCAAACATGTACAGGCCTGGAAATCCTTTGTGGAATTCAGATTTCAGGATGAAGATGTTCCTGTGAAAATCGATCCTTTGCCGCTTTCCACATATTGTCTGAAACAACGGTAAAGACTTGAACATTCTCTGACACTCGCTTGTGTTTTTAGCTTTGCTGATGCCAGACTGTAGGAAGTGTTGAAGATCATCGCTTTCATTGTCCAAAAGCATCTCAAACTGTAAATGCGGAATTGTGTCCAACTGCTTCAGAACGGCACTGCAGTCCTTGATATTTAACAGCTCTGGTCGTACATATTTGTAGAAAAGTTCACCAAGGTTTAGGAAGAAAATGCGGTCTAATGTCATAGTTCCAAGTTTAGTGAGAATGGGAGAAATGCCGTCAGTGGGATCATGAACAATACTATGTAGATTTTCAATTTTCTGGAGAAAACATGTTTCATTTTGACCTGGATAAATGACAGGCAAGATGGGACTGCCAGAGAAGTGTTTCTTTATTTCACCAAAGACCTGATTTTCTTTGTTTTGGAAATCTTTCACTTCAACATCAAAAAACATCCACAGTTTTTTCAGCCATTCTTTTGTTTCATTTTCTGCTGTATAAAGTCCATTCCTTTCATTAAGCAGTGAGTGTTGAAGCTGTCGTTGAAGAACTGGCTTTATGAACTTTGCTGCCACTGGGATGGTTAATTTCTCAATATATTTTCCTTCTTGCAGAATTGGGTTGTGACAAATGTGGCGATCTACAAATTCTGATTTGTGTTCCTGAAAAATGTCTGCAAATTCTGAGATTAGCTTTGGAGAAGCAGAGCTGAACTTCCTCAACATTTGATCTTGGGTGAGTAGGAGGGGTAGTCCATTAAGGTCAACTGAGCTAGACTTTTTTTGATCAACGTTTGTGGCAAGAGAGCTATATGCTTTATCATTACTCAGGCAAAATTTCAAGAGATTTGAACAGCTTTTTGAATCTTTGAGCAAAGTCTGGTTGATGGGTAATGGTAAATCATCATGAGTTTGTGAGACATCATTCATTCTTTTCTTCTTCAAATATCTGATCACTGATAAAGGACTGACTTCAGCCACTTCCACACCTGCAGTCTTAAAACTCTCCATAATGTTTTTGATTGTCTGTGAAGATGGTACCAAGTTCATTCCAGTGTGCTCTAAATTTTGAAGAATTCTATAGTGGCTGTCACTTGTAAAATGAGGTGAATCTGTTGAATCTGGCTTTGAAACACTTAACCAGTTAAATGTGTACTTTGGATGAAAGCCATGTAATGAGCTATCAGGAACAAATTTAAGAGTTGGTATCACAGGAAGGTTTCGTTGATTGATTGACCGGTACACTTCATTGATCATATCATGCCAAACTTGAGCAACATTTTTTGATGCAACTGGAAAGTACCTCAAGCCAAAGTTCAGGTGTGATTTGAGATGTTCTAACATTTTTGGTTGACCCTTTTTACAGCTTGTGCAGATATGTGTTAGGAGGTCAGCATACAGAGGTGCAATGGTCTTCAGTTGCAGTAACTGATTCCATTTGGTCTTTAAACTCTCACCATCTTCTTTCCACAAATCCCTTCTGGAATGATCCACTTCAAAGTTTCCATTCACATGGACAGGAAGACCAGTTTCTCCTGGCAATGGCAGAGAACAAAAAGCTCTTCCATGAAATTCATTTTCTTGAGGTTTTGTGTCTACACAAGCTGCCAGGCCTGCCTGAGGTAATTTCACACGGGATTTACCTTCTTCTTCTTGGTTTTGCAGAAAGGATCCATATTGCTCTGCAATAACCCAACGGCTTTGTTTTTTCCCTGCTGCAATCTCAAGTTTATAGATAGCTTGGTGTGGAATTTCCATCCCAGATTTGATGGAATTGCGAACATGGTAATCAAAATATTCCTTTTGCGCCATTGTACTCTCAGTGACTTTTTTCTCAATTAGGAAATTTCCGACTTCATTTCCATCCTTGCTGATTTCATGGAAGTGTATTTTTGTGATGTACTTCAAAAAGAGAATCAGTTCTTCTGGATTTGTTTTTAAAGCCTCGAAAAGGTCTTTCATTTCAGAATATTTAACTGCATTTATAGATATTTCTGATTTGGCTGCCATTTCTTCTGTCCTGAGTGGAAGTCTGAACATTGTTCCAGAATTTAGAGGAAATTTTTCAGGAAGAAATGTATGGTAAACATCCTCAAAAGACTTTTTGAAATGTTCATCGATTGAAAACATGCAGCCAGGTGACATCTTTGTTCCAGTTTCCACATATTTCAGGTTTGGATCAGATATGCAGAGATATTCATCACCAGTTAATATCGATGGGCAGTCAGTCAACTGGTAAACAGAATTAAAGCCAAGGCCATATTTCCCAGTTCTACCCAAAGTGCCACGTTTTCCTCCTTCTCCTAATTGCTGAATACCTTTCAGGTCTTCATCTGAGAATTTCTTGTTGTTGTACACACAAAGTGCTGGGCCTTGAAGCAACTCCCATTTTTCGCCAAATATTTTCTTGGTTCCATGTTTTCGTTTGTCCCATATGAAATGGATTTCTGTTGCCTCTGCATCATCAGCATTCTGAATGAGTTCCTTCAGGATATCTTTCTTGGCTGGATATGCTTCAATTATATTTTTTATCCGAACGGTGAGTTTCTCATGTTGTCCAAATTCCTTAGAAAAGGGTGAAAACTCACTAACTAGATTCTTACGTATTGTATGGTGTCTTGTTGTTACTACACCAAATTTGCGTGCAACTTTTCGAGGTATTAGTTCATGGCAGAGAGTTACCCCAGCTTCCACTGGCATCCAAGGACTGTCATTAAATTTCAGCTTGCTTGATTTCACCAACACACCTCTTTCATCAGGCATTAGACAGTCTTCAACAGTTCCAGCTACAGCCCTATACAGCCCTTTTATAAGTATGTCAAGACAGACATCAAGGTCGGTCTTTGAGAGTGGTCTTGAAAAAGTACTGATTTCTTCAAGGACAGAAACAAATTGCTTTGCTGTAAACTGTCCTTTGATGCCAACACAGTTCCAGAGCTTCTCATACTTGGAAAGGATGGTGGGAAGAAAATAGAGGTATGGCTTTTTCTCAAATTCACCACTCATGGCCACTGATTGCACATTTACAAAGTGGTCTTCAATCAAAACAAATGGGATTGATTGTGCATGCTCAATAATAGCAGTGGGCTCACCATTGTCCAACAAATGTCTGTTGAGATAGTCATAACAGCTTTTGGCAATGTCAAGGATTACAGAATTTTCAAATGATTTGACACGATGGTGTGCTAATTTGAGTTGTTTGAGTACTGTCTCAATTGGTGGGTTCTTCGTCACCCCCAGTTTTGTGAGAACTGGGTCACCTGACATTAGGCCTAGTTTTACCTGATCGACAGTGAATTCTGTCATGTTTACCAAGTGGTAGTATTGGTCATCATAGATTTCAGCTGGCTTTTTAAGTATGGTCATCGCTTCATTGTGCTGATTGATCCCCAGAGCAGGAAGAAATGATATCTGTTTTAGGGTTTCCCAGTGCAAAGAATCAACATGTAAGGACTTTTTCATTGAGTCAAAAAGATACTGAAGACATCTGTATGCCTTATTTTTGTCTTTTTTCCAAACGTTGGAGATTGTTTTTGCTCTCCCTATGACTTCCTCTAATGTGAGTACATCAGTCAACATTCCCAAACTTGACAGTCGATGAATCCTTTTTGGAGTGAAGTAGTCATTTTCGGTACCATCAAGAAAGCGTCCCTCCTTTGGCGCATACAAGCATGCTACTTTCCCATGAGGGTTCACCAGTTTGTTGGGGAATTGAAGTTTTCCTACTTTCTGTGTTGGAATGCATGCATGACTTCTCAGCAAGTTGTCAACCACATTATCATTCAAGTCTATGGCATTCAATATTAGAGCATTCCTGCAATATGCATCCATTTTGTTCAAGTTCTTGAAAACTACTTGATAAAATTCAGACCAGCCAAAGGTTCTCTCTTTTACCATGTCACCAAAGCCACACTGAATTAAATTATTTCTTGCCCAGGCTGGCAAAGGGACAGCATAATAGCTTGGTTCTGAATATTTCAAGAACACCTCCATGAAAAGTTTTCCCACTGCCTCATTTTCTTGGATACTTGGATCAAGAAATCTCGCATTTTCAAAAGAGCACCAGGTATTTCCATTACTCAAAAGCTCCAGGGATCTGGCATCTGAGCTCTGTACAATGGCTGAGTAAAAAGCGCAAACCAAAGGTTGAAATCCTTTGTTTACTTTTTCAATATCAGGCCAAAATGTGTAGTATTCATAGTTTTGAAGACTCCCACTTTGAGATATTTTCTTCAACTCAAGCAGTGTGGTGATGTAGGCTGTAGCAACTGCATCTTGGAGTAATGCCTTGTTCCACTCCAGTTTTGGACCAGTTTCCCATAGAGCCTTCCTGTTTGATGTGACTGCGAAAGATCCATTAATATGAACTGGGAGGCCTGTATCAATTGGAAGAGGAAGAAAACAAAAAGCCTGGCCTTCTGCACACCTTTCACCCGGGGACCACGTTTTCTCCGATTCTTTTTGGAGAGGGACAGCAACTCCTCCAATTGGCAAGGAAAATTTGCATTGATTCAATTCTCTCTGAAACATTCTCAGTGAATCTTTTGTCCCAAAACATGAATAAAGGAGCCAATATTTGGTGCAAGTTCCCTTGGCACACTTACAGACAATTTCCACAATGTTTGCAGCAAAACAATCAACAATCTCATGGCAGTTTGTGTCAAGGTTTTTCAGAGCTTCCCTGATGTCCTGCAGATGCCTTTCATTTGAAATTTTAATTGAACATATTTCCTCTTTGGAGATTTTCAGGACTGTCTCAATTGGTTCCTGTTCAAAGATTTGAAGAGACAGTGACTTTATGTGCTTAAGAAATAACAGAGGAGTTTGAGAATCATCTGTGAAGTATTGCTGAAAGGCATGAATGCGCTCTTTGTCATACACCTTGGTGCTAATTTCTGACTTGTGGGCCTCCTCTGCTGTGCGAAATGGCAGTTTAATTAGAGTACCATTGTAATATTTCTGTTCTCTGTTTGACAGATCACAATCAAAAATCCCCTGATAAGATTTGAACTGTCCGGGAAACCTCCTAAACAGTCTCTTGTGGAACAAGTCAAGTTTAATTCCAGGAACTGCTTTACTTCGTATGTGCTTTTCCAAGTGCGTTACATTTGGGTCAAGAATTAGAAGATTTTTTCCACTCAAAATACATGGAATATCTGTCAAGTGGTAAACAGCATTGAAGCCTAGTCCAAACTTCCCAATTTTCTCAAATTTGTTTTCTTTCGATGCAGCGCCAACTCGAACAATGTTTTTCCAATCTTCCTCTGAGAAGAGCTCATTGTTGAAAGCCCATAGACAAGGACCATTGCATAGAGCCATACCATCATCGATAAGCCCTTCAGAAGGGTGTGTTCTGAAGTCCAGCATAAATCCACAGGTACTCGCACCAGCATCTTCAGCATTCTGTATGAGTTCTTTAAAAATGTCATGTTCATCATCATACTCTTTGAGTATGTTTTTGATTCTCTGAGTGATTGGCTCCATTTGACCACACTGCTCAATTCCCTCATATGTTTCCTTGTCTCCAATTGACTGTGGTTTCAAAATACGGGTACTTAGAAAGGGAATTTTTAGCCACCTTGCAGTGACAGGTAGCACCTCCTCATGGAGGACATAGAACTCCTCCTTATCTTGCTTTAGGTCATCCAACCCATCAGCACTGATATCACAAAAAACAGTATTTTTCAAAGACTGTAATGTGAAGTTTTGGTTTTGTGCCATGACTGGTACAGGCGTACTGTCCTTTAAATACTTTTCATTTTTTCGCATCCAGTCAAGAATGGCTGTTGACACTTTAAGTTCAAAGGGTTCTCCATAAGGTGGTGTCCTGTCATCAATGTTTTCTTTAATGTCAGTGAGTATGGCTTCTATTTCATCATCAGCAAGTGTTTCCTTTACACCGCACTCTCTTAGCAGGTCATCATATTTTAAAAATTCATCTGGCACTTTCTTGATGTAAAGGCTAAGATCCAGTTCAGCTGGATAGGTGAGCACTACTTCCCGAGGTGACACAAACTCAGTCTGTCTCCAGAGCCAAGAAATGCATTCAGTGTTCATCTCCTGTCTGAAATACTCAATATTTTCTTGCATGAATTTGTAAATGCTGTGCAGCTGGTTTTTGAACTTATAATCGGAATCAGGGCAGACCATGGTTGAAGCTAATGATCTCACTACACACAGATTCTCCAAGACCTTTTCAACTGGAGGAGAATTATACAGGTCAAGTTTTTCACAGATACTCTCATTTAGGTCTGAAGCAATTGGCATGACATGTCCCACAATTGTAGAATATTTTGAAGCCGTTATTTCAGTCGGCTTGTAGAGACACTTCTTCTGGCTGTTTTTACTTTTAATTGAATTTGGACTTTCACAAGGAACCCATTGCAACCGAAGAAGCTCTTGTCTATCCTCCTCAGAGAATTTTGAGAGCAAGTCACTTCTATCCAACACCCTTACAAGAACTTCAGCCTTTTTAAAAGCTCTGTTTCGTGAGTGGATGTAGAGCTTTTGAATTTGTGAGGCAACATGAAGTACATTTGCTGGGGATAATTCTTCTTCTTTTGTCTGTAGACCAAGTTGTTTCAAGCTTTCGAGCATCTTTGCTGACCTATAAACATGTGGTGGGAAGAAATCATCCTCAAAAAGATCAAGGAAGGTTTTTTTTGTGGGATCAAAAACGCTCGATGGTCTTTTGCGTTCACCTCGCTCTGTTAGAATGAAACTGAGATTCTTGCTTTTTCTGAGCAATTCTTCACTTTGAGAGAATAGGAGATGCCCATGATTCAGTATCCAAGACATTATTTTTTGTTCATTCTCTTTGGTGAAAAGCATGGCATCAATGCAGTCTACCAAGTACGCGGCTAACTGAGCAGCATCCAGCAGCTCAACCTTTAGGAGAGTCAAAAGTCTGCGGTCAGTTTCATTTGCACACTGGACTAAGGTGTCAGGCACAGGTAAATCATTTGGAACATCTGGGTTGGACTTTAAAATAACGGCTTGTTTTGACTCGGTGGCAACATATTTTCCAGACGTCAATCTGAAAATGGGCAGAGCTGACAGCAAGTCTCGCTCCACATCAGAGAGACAATCCAAAGAAGAGACATAGGCTTTAAACTCTTCCTTTTCATGGATTGAAGAAGAAGCAATGCCACTGACAACCTTGTCTATGTCCAAGTTCAGAAGAATTTGCAGGACATTCCTCGGGGATGACATTAGGACATAACTTTCCATGTCGTGATGCTTCAGACACTCATCTTTCTTAATGACAGTACCTCCAACTGCCTTTATCACTTTCTGAATTTGATCTGACAAGGTGGACTCTCTGCTGCTCTGGAAAATCAGAGTGGATTTCCCCTCCAATCTTGCTAACAGGACAGTACTGCCTGCTTGGTGAAGTGGTTCCAGAGGTATTAAAGGCATGCCAATAAAATCCCTTAGCTCTGTCCAGTGAGTGTTCAGAAACTTCCAGAAATCTTTCAGCCATGTTTTTGGTGGATGATCATCTTTAACAGAATTCCACTTCACGTGACCTTTTGTCTCTTTCCACTCTCGGGGTAAATAGTTCTTGGCAAATGCAGCAACATTGTTTGCATCCAAATTAATCAGTCGATGCAGTTTTGAATCTATAATTAAGCAGAGCAGATATAAAACTGTCAATATCATTGTATTTGCATTTGTACAAATCCTTAAATAGTATTTGTTACTGCTTAAGGCTCTCAGTTCATTTTAAGGAACAAAACTACTATATTTTTCATACAAAAAATAATTGAACAGTACAAGCTAAAAAAAGATACAAACAGTTTATGCATTAGTCTAGTAACAGTCCCATGTTTTTTCTTGTTTCAGTCAGGCACCACCCAAGCTGCTGAAGATATCATCAGCTTTTTTTTTTTGGCTAATCAGACACAAGGTACACCACCACTCTTGCCAGAGCACTTAGGGGTTAGGTGCCTTGCTCAAGGGCACTTCAACCAGTCCTGCTGGTCCAGGGAATCAAATCAACGACCTTTTGGTCCTAAAGCTGCTTCTCTAACCATTAGGCCATGGCTTCCCCAATAGTCCCAGTTGGTATTGTGTTTATGGTAAGTATCAGGCTTGTACTACTCAAGTCCAGGACTCTGACTCGAGTCCGATTCGTGCCCTAATTTTAAGGACTTGTGACTTGACTTGAACTTGAGCACTGATGACTCGGACTTGGACTCGGACTCGTGCATTAACTGCATTTGGACTCGTAAATTGGAGACGAGGACTCTGATTTTTTTCTTTATTTTTTGTAACATGCCATAATAATTTGGCATAAGA
>JAOBAM010000028.1:68228515-68242117 GCA_025212355.1 Notarius kessleri | reverse complement strand
ATAGGCTCCAGCTTGCCTGCGACCCTGTAGGACAGGATAAGCGGCTACAGATAATGGATGGATGGATGGATGGATGGTTTAGCACCAGACTTATTCCATGGTGGTCCCATAATTGCAGTATCGAGGAAAACAGCAGCACACGTTCAGCTCACATGTTGAAGCAGGAAGGGAACATTACTGACTTCATTAACAAAGCTAACGGTGCAAAAAGATCCAAAACTCAAGGTAATTAACACTGAACAAGTTTTGTAATGACTGCTGTTAGCATTTAACCAATAATGCACGAAAAATGGACTGTTTTCATACGGTTTTATCCAGATCTAGGACAAGTTTTAGAACAATAAGAGGCAAACAAACAATACTTTACGATATAACATATGGGCCCAGAAGTATAATATGGAATATATCATACAGGGAGAGAGAGATTCCACATACAGGTGTGTGTGTGGGTTAGGGTTATAGCATAGCACGGGCAAGTGGTGCCCCACCCGGGGGCAATTGTGGGGGTGCCAAAACTATTTAATCAAGGAGAAGACTAGAGATGGTCTGAATGATTGATCAGATCCCTCTTCCAGGAGGATTGAAGATTTGGCATTTTTAGTTTGGCCTCCTCCCACGTATCCTATGGCCTATACAGGTGTACAAAACCTCTCTCTCGATTGGAAATAAAACAGCGTCATATTAACAAGCATTTGTGCAAGTGGTTTGGAGTTCCTCCTTGCTTCTCAACCGCTGGGATATTCATGAAGAAGGAGAAGTTGAATTTACCATTTCCCTTGTTTGTGGAGGAATTTAAAGTTGGCAAAGTTCGTCTAGATCCCATGATGCAGGATTCCCCCGATTCCATGATATGGGACATCCAGCCAGAGGTACGAACTGCTCAGAAGTGGTCAGTAAGGGATGTGGTGGAGACTGCAGAAGCCAGCTTGTGAATTATGGATGTTTGAGTTGTTCAGACTGGGAGAGCTGGACTTGGAAATGTGCATGACAGGTGGTTCTCCTGTGAGGACTTACTCAAGTGCTGGAAAATGGTTTTGACTGAGCTCTGAACATCTGAGGAAGAAGCATGTCTTACAACTGCAGCAGGTCATGCAAAGCAGGGCACATGGCTGAGATGGGATGCTGCTGAATCTAGAACTGTGTCGTGGGTCAACCTATAGTAGCATTTCTTCTGTGCTCCACATATGATCTCCTTCCATCACCAGTAAACCTTAAGTTATGGGGTTATTCGGAGTCTGACCTCTGTCCGTGCTGCAGTGTTGAAAGAGGCGCACTAGCCATAATGCTGCCTGCATGTAAACCACTCCTACGTTTCTACAAGTGGCACCATGGTCAGGTGTTGGCAGTGCTACGAGATATTGCAAGGAAGCAATGTGAGCGTCAGCAAGAAGCCAGGAGAAACAGCACAGCAGCAACTACAGTGCTGTGAAGAAGTATTTGCCCCCTGCTGATTTCTTCCATTTCTGCTTATTTGTCGCATTTAAATGTTTTCAGTCCTCCAACAGAGTCTAATAAGATAAAGATGATGGAAGTAAACACAAAATTCAGCTTTTAAATGATCACTCCATTTATTAAAAGTAAAGGGTTAATCAAAACCTGTATCACCCATGTGAAAAAATAATTGCTCCCTTAAACCTAATAACTTGTTGGGCCACCCTTAGCATCAGCAACTGCAATTAAACATTTGCAATAACTTGCAATGAGTCTTTTACATTGCTGTGGAGGAATTTTTGCCCACTCTTCTTTGCAGAATCGTTTCAATTCGGCCACATTGGAGGGTTTTCAAGCATGAACTGCCCATTTAAGGTCTTGCCATAGCATCTCAACTGGATTCAAGTCAGGAGTTTGACTAGACTACTCCAAAACCTTAATTTTATTTTTTTTTGAGCCACTTGTGTGCTTTGGATTATTGTCCTGCTACAGAACCCAGCTGTGCTTGAGTTTTAGGTCACAAACTGATGGGCCGGCATTCTCTTTCAGGATTTTCTGCTAGAGAGCAGAATTCATGGTTACATCAATTATGGCAAGTCATCCAGGTCCTGAAGCAGAAAAGCAGCCCCAGACCATCACACTACCACCACCGTTTTTGACTGCTGGTATGATGTTCTTATGCTGTGTTATATGAATGCTGTGTTAGTTTTATGTCAGGTGTACTGGGACCCATGTCTTCCATAAAGTTCTATTTTTAACTCATCAGTCCATAGAGTATTATCTAAAAAGTCTTTAGGGTCATCAAGATGCTTTATGGCAAATGTGAGACGAGCCTTTGTGTTCTTTTAGGTCAGCAGTGGTTTGTGCTTTGCAACTTTCCCATGGATGGCATTTTTGCCCAGTGCTTTCCTTATTGCAGAATCATGAACAGTTTAGTTTGATGACATGAAACATTTAAGTGTGACAAATGTACAAAAACAGAACAAATCAGGAAGGAGACAAATATTTTTTCACAGCACTGTACATCGCTATGCTTTATACACAACAACACAAGGCCATAATAGGAGAGGAAGAGCTTAACTAACCTACATCAAAAACATGCAAGAAATCACCAGCCTCAGCAGAGATGAGATGTATCATCATGCAATGGACAGAGATAACTGGAGAAGCAGTGTAGTTGGGAGATTTGACCCACAAGCTCCCAACCAAGAAGGAAGGAATAACTTGCATTCTCCTTCATGTCAGATAAGCAGATCAACTTCATCAGATGTTAAAAATGACAGGATTTTTTATCTGTATGAATATTTATCTCTTGATTATGCATGGATTAATTTCATAGAAACTCAACACTGCATTTGCCTGAGTGCACTTTAACAATTTCCATTCTTCAGCACTACGAACTCACACACTCAGCTTTTTTTATATCATCAGCATTTTTTTTGTAATATTTTCTGCACTCAGGAATAATTTGAGGCACACAGCATATGAAGGCTGGAGGGCATTAGAGGAGGGTTTAGGACATAGCCGGAGGGTAGGTAGTGTATTTTTTTTCCTCTCCATCTGTCTAGCAGCTGTTTCATCTTTGTGAAGGTCACACACACACACACACACACAATCCTGAAACAGCATGTTTTCTGCTTTATTTTGGAGTATAATTTTCTTAAAAGGTCATAATGATGATTCTTCCAAATCAAATGAATGATCACTATGTCTGTTTAATCATAGTTTATTATCTGGTGAAAAACAGGAGTAACCATCATGCATTTTTCCTGTTTCTGTTTGCCACACTCATGATAGATGGCTGCTGTGATGGTCTGCTTGCCTGTCTGCATCTGCGTTTATGTTTTGTTCTGTGTTTTGTGTGGTGTTTCAGTAGGTGTGGCCACAGCCCATTGCCAGAATTGGAGACACCTGGGCCCGGTGTCTCTATGCCTTTAAATCTGGCTTCCCCCTCATCCCAGTGGAGGTTTCTTTTCTTCCATCATGACTTTGTTTTGTTATGTCTGTCTATATTGGTGTTATTTTATTAGAATAAATTACTTATTTTGGCCTTAATACTGCACCCTTGCTTTTTGTCATGGCTGTTGAGCCAGGTCATGACAAATTAGGGGCTTGTCTGGGATGCTGCAGAATGGAAGACTGTATAGATTAGGTGGGCTCTGCAAAATTCATAAACAAGTTAGATCTGCTAAAAGTATATTCTCAAGTGCTATTGTCCAGCCATGCATGTGAGATTGCTGTGTTTATCTAAAGGGTTGTATTCCTACTCTGTTATGCCATTTGAGTTTCAGACTACTCCTGCAACATTTCAGTGTCTTATGAATCGCATTATTAGTGATATGTAAGGTAGCACAGTGTACGTAGATGACGTGGTGCTATATTCAGACACTTGGGACACTCATATGCATCGTATGTGGGAACTTTTTACCCATTTGGCAGAGGCAAGGCCCACAGTCAACCTCTCAAAGTGTGAGTTTGCGAGGGTGACTGTGACCTACCTTGGTTGGGTGGTGGGGCAGGGGCAAGTGAGCCCTGTCAGTGCAAAAGTTCAAGTAGTTGAGCATTTCCCAGTGCCAGCAACTAAAAAAAGAACAGATGCTGTTCCTTGTCTTTGTGGGATATTACAGAAGTTTCTGTAGAAACTTTTCTACTGTTGTGGCACCTCTTACCAACTTGCTTAGGGAGAAGGAAAAGTTTGTTTGGTCTGCTCTTTGTCAGAATGCTTTTCAGCATGTTAAAAAGCTTCTCTGCACCACTCCAGTCCTGGCTGTGCCACATTTTGACCATTTGTTCAAGATCTATGTGGATGATAGCCAGTAGGGTGCAAGGGCCATCCTCATGCAGGAGGATGACCACAGCATAGACAAGCCTGTAAGATTCTTCTTGAGAGAATTTAATTCTTGTCAGCTGAATTATTCAGTTGGTGAGAAGGAGACTTTGGCACTGATCTTGGCTTTGAGATATTTTGATGTTTGTGCTGGTGGCAGTGCTCCAGTTGTGGTCTTCACGGACCACAATCCACTCATTTCTTAATTCTTTATATTGTCCAAACCAGAGATTAAGCAGATGGTTCTGCTACCTACAGTCCTATTGCCTGGATGTCTGTCACATCAAGGGAACTGACAACGTGGTGGCAGACATGCTGTCTAGGGCTCCCCTGGTGTATTTGTCCTCTCTTTCTATTGCTCCCCTCTTGCCTCTCTCTATACTCTTACATTACTTCCTAGGTGCACTGGTTGCTGAGTTGAGAAACGTTTAAGTGGGTGCTGAGCTGTGGGACTGGGAAATAATTGGTCCAGGACATGGTATTTGGAAAGGGGGGCCGAGTAATATATATATTATGTAGTTACTTTTTTTGTATTCTTATATTCTTTTGAACTTTTTGAATTCTAGTTATTTGATTGTATTGTGAACAGGACTCCATTAGGGAGCCCTTTCTTGTGGGAGGGGGTGTGATGGTCTGCTGGTCTGTCTGCATTTGTGCTTTATTCTGCATTGTGTGTTTCAGTAGGCATGGCCATAGCCCATCGACAGAATTGGAGACACCTGGGCCTGCTGTCTCCACATCTTTAAATCTGGCTTCCTCCTCATCCCAGTGGAGCTTTCTTTTCTCCTATCACTGTTTTTGTTTAATTATGTATGTCTATATTGGTGTTATTTTGTTAAATTATTTTGGCCTTAATACTGCATCCTTGCTTTTTGTCATGGCTCATGCCAGGTCATGACACTGCATAAATATCAGCTCAAAAAAAGGTGGACATGAGGCTGCTAATGAGTCCTGTAACATGAACATTTAATTTTTATATGGAGTCTATCAACACATTTACACTAACACTGTGTTGGGGTACCAACAAGCCAGGTTTATTTAAAAAGAAAAAAAAATCCCCCATTTTTTTTCTTTTGTTCTTCATAATACAACCCCAAAACAGAAAGTCAGAATGGTATGTTGAAATTAAAACTGAAAACACTGTTTTGGAAATAACATTTGACCTGTATTGCACCCAAAGCAACACAACGGCACATTATTTGATGTTTTCCTTCATGCATTTTATTGCTTTTACAAAATAATCACATTTCAATTTTGAGTCTTAAGTTGTTACAGTAAAGCATTTCCCACTTTGTAGTTTCCATTCCTTCTCACAACACCTAAAATATGTTTAGGGCCTGAAGATGCCAAGTGATGAAGTGTTTCAGGTGTTATTTTGTCCCGTTCTTCCTGCAAACAGGTCTTAAGGTGTGTCACAGTATGGGATCATCACGGTCATAATTTTCATTTCTAAATTCTCCACACATTCTCTATTGGGGACAGAGGGCACATGCCCTCTTCCACAGCCACGCCTTTGTAATGTGTGCAGAATGTGGTTTTGCATTGTCTTGTTGAAATCTCCCTGGAAAAGATGTCTTGAAGGCAGTAGATGTTGCTCCAAAATCTCAATGTACTTTTCTGCATTAATGCTCCATCACAGAAGTGTAAGTTATCTTTGCCAGGGGTACTCACACAATGCCATACCATGACACACCCTGGCTTTTTGACTTGTTCCTGTAACAGTCTGGATGGTCCTTTTCTTCTTTGCTCTGGAGCACACTGTGTCCATTTCTTCCAAAAAAGACCTGGACTGCTGATTCATCTTATCATAATACATGTTTCCACTGTGTGATGGTCCATCCCAGATGCCTCTGAGCCCAGAGAAGTTGATGGCACTTCTGGAAAGAGTTAACATAAGGCTTCCTTTTTGCACAGTAAAGTTTTAACTGGTGTTTGTGGATGTAACTCCGTACTGTAGCTTGATAAAGGTTTTCCAAAGTAATCCCAAGCCCTTGTGCTTCTGTCAGCTGTAGATGAATGATGGTTCTTGATGCAGTGCGGTCTGAGGGATTGGACATCATGGGGGTTCAGATTAGGCTTGTGCCCTTGCCCTTTACGGACCGAAATTCCTCCAGATTCCTTGAATGATTTCATGGTTAATGGTTAATCAGCCTAATAATATGCACCAAAGAGGGTGAAATATCCAAATCCCTTCCTATCTTTCTTTGAGGAACTTTGTTTTTAAAAATGTCAATAATTTGCTCATGCATTTGTTGACAAACTGTAGATCCTCAGTCCATCTTTACTCAAAGACTCAGCCTTTCCTGGATACTGATTTTGTACAATAGAACATGAAATATATTGTGTTCATTCTGTCTGCTATGAAATTCAAGTCAAAGTTAATTTAGAAATCACTGCTTTGTTTGTTTTAATTTGCCTTACTGTCCCAACTTTGCCTGGTTTGGGGTTGTATTTTCATTCACTTTAGTAAAGGATGATTTCAGAAGATGAGACTTTGACTTTAAAAACAGAATTGAAAGTAGTCTGTAAAACTATAAGTCATCACTTCCATGTAAGATGTGATCGTGCCTTATTGCTCATGCATATCATTGAATATTAGTGAATGCAGCCAATTTACACCTGAAGCCCACATCACTCACCTTATCCTATAAGTACCCTGGGTACACAGATTTTCTTGCCTAGCCTCCTGCAATGCACACATATGGTACTTTTCATAACAAAAAAATTTGAAAATCACCCACATTTTTTCCATTTTGTAGTCATGGACATTGGAGTTTATTTGTGTTTGAAACATTATATGAAAATATGTTATAAGGAAACAACACAAAATTATTTTGGAGAACAAAATTAAATGGGAAATGGCTCTATTTTTCTTTTTAGAATGTTGTTATAAACATTGATAATTAAAAAAGCTGTTTTTCATGTTCAGATTTTTGTTTCAGAAGAGGAAATATGTTCCGATGAAAGTACATGGATTCCATGGCCGTGCTCTTGTTAAGTTTATCAAACAGTATCTTTGAATCTTCATTTAGATTAGTAAGTTCAATTATTTATCCAGCAGAAAACAGGCAACCTCGGCATCACTTTGAAAACTTTTGTCCCTCATCACTGATTTCCATCTGGGAAAATCCACACCAAAGTTTATCTCTTTTTTTTTTTTCTGCTTTCACCTGGTCTGATCTCTCTGATTTTGTTTTGTTTAATGTTTTCACTTCATGCACCATTACTTGTTCTCATGCTAAATAATAAGTATGATACTCCATTTTTAAAAAGTTTGTGTTCTCAAACTTGTTAGCCAGCACCAGCAAACACTGCTCTTCTTTCTTCTCTTCATATTCCTTCCTGTGTTTTCTTCTGAATTTGCTCTGCCATGTATAAAAATGTGAAAAGGTCTCTTTCAAGTTTTGTCGGTTCTGTAAGAACATGTAGGTTCAAGACAACCATTTGTCATTACAGGTCAATTATTATTTTCTTAAGTTTTGGCCAGGCTACTGCCCAAACTAATATTGACATCATCAGTTTTCTTTGGCAAATCAGACACAAGGTACACCCCCACTCTTGCTGGAGCAGTTGGGGGTTGTCTTGCTCAAGGGCACATCAACCAGTCCAGGGAATCAAATCAGTGACCTTTTGGTCCCAAAGCTGCTTCTCTAACCATTAGGCCACAGCTTCCCTATTGTACACTAATGAAAACATTCTTATGAATACTATATTCCATTTCTACTCATCAATCCCATTAAAGCCTACATAGTGCACCTTTAAATAAAAAGAGTATTACTAACTTTCCAACACCAACCCATTAAATTCAAGCACCAGACAACTGTTTACTATTATGACCTAAAAACTATTTAAATTGGAGTGAAGCAAGCCAAGCATAATCCATACTACATCTTATGGCTAGCGGAATCACTATAATAAGACATTATTTGTGGGAGGACTCTGTCTGTTCAGAAAATGGTACACATGTCATGCATCATTGTGTATTATTTACACACTCAACTTGAGGATCTATGATGATGGCATGTGTTTGTATTTAACCTCATTCTAAGGTTATAGTTATGTAAATGAAATGCAATGATTCTGTTGCACTGAGACCACTGACTACCTGTTCAACCAGAACTGTTTTCCATCCATGAAGCTCAGCCTGGTCCATACACTCACTGTCTGGGTTTCTGTGGCCTCTGATTCAGCTGAGTGTAACTTTGCATCAGAAATCAGGCACAAGGCAGTGGAATATTTCTGCAATAATGCAGAGCCTCTTCCAGTGCCGTCATTTCCTTCACCAAAATCAAGCTTCTATCACAAATGAAAGTGAACTTGTTTGAAGAGCACATCATTCCATCCACCTGAACAATAAAACAACACAGTTCTCATGTTTGAGTGAATTATCAATTAAAGAAAAAAAAACCTTTTGCATCAGTTCTATATCAGACCTCTCCATGTGACTGAACCTGGTGTGGTTCTGTTCCGCCCAATCCAGTAGCATCCATAACTCTTTGTTTTTCATTTATAGTCATAACGGTGGCCAGATCCATGCAGTTTTATCCGCAGTAACTTCGAGCTTCAGGCCAGCTCACTGTAGTGGAAATGTAAATATATCCTCTTGTCAGATGTGCAGCCATCCCACAATGAGCCGACAAGAATAAAATAAAGCAGAATGATTTCATCTCTGTTCTGATGCATCTGAGCTCTGTAGTTTTTACTGATGTCTGAGTCAGATCACAGCTGAAACAAGCTAGAGATAATAGAGCCAAACCAGTGAACTTTCTGAACATCGTGCTATTTTTCACTTATGATTTTCTTTGAATGTGTTTTCACATTTACATTTTTTTAACAACCCTCCCTCAGTAACTCTTCCTTAAAGAAACTCAGGCAAAACAGATGGAGATTTTTTAAGGCATGTTGATCATGCTGCTCATTTTACTTATCATTCTATTTATCATTCTATTTGATTAAAAAAAAAAACTCTTTATTGGTTTTCAATATACTTTACAAGCAGTAACTGACATCAAAGGTATACTGGAAGTACAAAATGTTTCAGGACAGAAAAGTGGAAAGAAAACTCCAACAAAGGAGGAGAGGAATGAAACAAACAACAAATAAAATATCAACAATTATTATCCATACAGGACATTTTTTCCATGGAATAAAAACGTGTTCTATTCCCTTCTAGCGGGTTTCATTCATTTTGCTTGATGCATGCAATATTGTTAGCATATCACTTATCCTACATGTATTACATCACTCTACCCAATGGAGAATGAGCACTGAATATGGTTTATGATATTGCATGTTTGTCAAGATAAAATGATGTCACACATCGGAGAAGTAAAACTTCCATGCTAACGAATGACTGTGACAATTTGTACACAAACATGGCTACCAGGTTTGCTTCATTAAATAAAGAAGATTTTGAGAGAATTTTGAAAGAGATAGACGCGTTGATGTAATGTGGCTGTGACAAACCAGACGCTTGCGGATTAAGAATAAACTCAAGGTTTTAATAGACACAGTGAGAGAAGACAATGTACAATAACCAGGCTAGGTCAAGACCAGGAAATCTAACAAAGTAATGAGGGCTAGACAAATCGAGGTCATGAAATGGGCAATAGTCCAAGAACTGGAAATCAGGAAAACACAGGCAAGATAAACACAAGGGCTAGGCAAATTGAGTTGAGAAACAGGCAAAGATCGAGAAACTGGGAAGCGAGAGAAACGAGCAGATAAACACAAGGGCTAGGCGAAACAGGAAGAAACTGGAAGGCAAAAAGGGTCATACATGGAAATGCAATCAGAAATATAAACGCTCAGTAGGCTCCAAGGAGTCCAAGGAGTCCAAGGAGGCCGAGGGACAAGGGCAACCACGATAACCACCACCCATGCTGCCGGGAACACTCCTGAGTGAGCCATCAGAACTGCCACAGTGCTGGACAGAGGGTCATCGCCACGGGCAACCTCTAGGACCACTGCTGTGCAGACTGCCAGGAGGGCTGGACCCATGGCACCTGGACAGCCCCTAGGCCGAGGCATGAGCTTCTCTGGATGATGCTAATGGAATTCCTCCACCAATCCTGGATCCAGGATATGTCATGCGGGAACTCAGCTACGCTCCTCGGGTCCATAGCCCTCCCAGTCCACAAGGTACTGCAGAGTCCCTCCTCTCCTTCTGGAGTCCAGCAACAGATGGACAGCATACACTGGGGTACCTTCTACATCCACCGGAGGTAGGGGTATGACATTGGGTGTGGCCTCATCCAACGGACCTGGGACAGCAGGTTTCAAGACAGACGAATGAAAGGAGTTAGAAACACGGTAACACACAGTAAAATCCAATTTGTATGTAACTTCATTAATTTGCTGGAGAATTTTGAATGGTCCTATGTATTTGGGTAATAACTTACTACCTCCCTCAGGAAACCTGAAGTCCTGGGTTGACAGCCACACTCGGTCCCCAGGGAGGTAGGTAGGGATGTTCCCTCTATGGCGATCCGCCATCCTCTTGTGTTGGCGGAGGGCGTTCTCGATCTGCTAATGGGTCTGTTCCCAGACCTGCTCGCTCCATTGCATCCAATTGTCCATGGCCAGGTTGTCAGAGGGCGTGGCCGACCATGGCATTAAGGGGGGGTTGGTAACCCAGCATGCATTGAAAACGTGTGAGGCCTGTAGCAGAGCTGATTAATGAGTTTTGGGCTATTGCGGCCCAGGGCAAATAGTCCGACCAATCGGCTGGGTTTTCATGACAATATAGTCTCAAAAACTTTCCCAGTTCCTGGTTAACCCTCTCACATTGACCATTAGACTGGAGGTGGTAACCGGAAGTGAGGCTGACATTAACCCCCAGTCTCTCAAAGAAAGCAGACCAGACATGTGAGGTGAATTGGGGCCCACAATCGGACACGATATCTTCTGGGATGCAAAATAGACGAAATACATGATTAAAAAGGGTTTCAGCTGCCTGAAAGGCAGTGAGTAGGCTAACGAAGGGAACAAATCTAACTCCATGTGAGAACCTGTCTACAATGGTCAGAATGACCATGTAATTCTGTGAGGGGGACAGGTCAGTGACAAAGTCTACCACTACATGTGACCATGGATGAGAAGGGACAGGCAAGGGCATGAGTTTACCGGCAGGGAGGGTTTTGGGGGTTTTACATTTAGAACAGGTGGTGCACGAGTAGACAAGCCTATGGATATTGGATAACATTCTCCCACCAATATCTGCCAGATAATAACTGGTGCATGTGTGTCTCACTAGGATGGCTAGACAACAGAGAGGAATGGGACCAGGTAATTAACTTATCCCTGCATTGAGTGGGTACACATTTACTTCCTATGGGACAGGAGAGACAGATAGTTCTTGGTTGATCTCTTAATCTATTTTCCATCTAATGTATGCAATGACATATTTGCTAAGCATGTCCTGGAGTACATCATTCACGAAAGTCTGAAATACAGACGGGGCATTGCGCAACCCAAAGGGCATTACCAAATACATATAGTGCCCCCTAGTGGTGAGAAATGCTGTTTTCCATTCATCTTCCTTTATACGGACTAGGTTATAAGTGCTTCTTAAATCAAGTTTCATAAAGTTATGTGCGCCACGAAGTTGTTCTAGTGCTATGGGAACTAAGGGCAACGGGTAGGAATACGGTTTCATGACTTGGTTTACCCCACGATAGTCAATGCGGGGCTTAAGTCCCACGTCTTTCTTGCTGACAAAAAAGAACCCTGCAGTGGCAGGGGAAGTAGAAGGATGGATGAAACCCTGTTGTAAGGCCTTTTGAATATACTCCTCCATAGCTCTCTCCTCTGCCTGAGTAAGTGGGTAAACTCTAGATTTAGGTGGGACCACCCCATCTAGTAACTCAATAGAACAGTCAGTCATTCTCTATGAGGGGGAAGTTTGGTAGCATTCTTTTTACTAAACACTTCTAGCAAATCACAGTTTCCTTGTCCCCCGAATACAATGACATTGTCATTGGGGCTTTCTATATTGGTAGATGATATCAGAGCTGTGGGAAGCATGAGACAATGATCATAACAGTAACTGGACCACAAGACTATTTCCTTGTCAGACCAGGATATGACAGGGTTATGTTTTCTGAGCCAAGACAAACCTAAAATAATTACATACTCACAAGCGTTTAGTACAAAAAAAAAAAAATCTTTTCAGAATGCAAAGCACTGACAGTAATATTAATGGGTTTCATGGCCCAGGTAACAAGTCCTTCTCCAACTGGATCCCCATCGACAGCCGTCAGTCTCAGTGGTGACTCCAGTGGCTCCATGGGAATCTGGAGTTGCTCCACCAGCTCAGCGTGGATAAAATCCCCCTCAGCTCTGAAATCAATTAGTGCTGAAAACACACAGACAGATGGGGGTTTCTGTCACAGGCAGGAAGAAGGACTTGGAGACCAACCCCTTAGTGGGTGCACTCACCACATTAGTGCGTGGAGCCTGCTTTCCCAGGGTCGGTGCTAAAGTGCTGCATTGGCGGATTTGATAGTCACTTAGGAGGTGACCTGCAGCTCCGCAATAAAGACACAGTCCTTCGTGGAGACGTTGTTGCCTCTCCTCTGCAGACAAACAGAAGGAGTCACACTGCATGGGCTTGGGGGTTTCTGGCTCCTTGGGAATCTGGGTCAGTGGTGGACATGGGCGATGAGGAGTCAGTGCAGCAGAACTGTTACCATAGGGGATCTACGCAGACCTCTCCTGTGCTTCAGTTGGTCCAGGCGAATGGCGATGGAAATCAGCCTCTCTAGGGAAAGACCGTCATCCTTGCATGCCACCTCTGCTAGCATGTCAGGGTTCAAACCGTTGCGAAATGTTACCAGTAACGCCGGCTCATTCCAACCACTCCCAGCCGCAAGAGTGCGAAATTCCAAGGCGTAGTCCGACACTGAGCGATTACCCTGACGTAAATGGGTGAGTAATTCCCCTTGAGAGCGACCCTCATTGGCGTGATTGAAAACAGCATTGAATTCTTTAATGAAATTGTCGTAAGTGTCGAACTGGACAATGGGCCAAACTGCGGTAGCCCAAACTAAGGCCTTGACCATAAGGTGAGAAATCACAAAAGAAACGCGAGCCTTGTCTGAGCTCTGGGGGGATTTTGAAAAAATATAGAACATTACAACAGAAACCTCTTACACTGATTAGGTGAGCCATCAAATTTATCCGGCTTTCTGACAACAAATGAACAGGTACCTGTCGTGGGGGGAGCAGCCTGGTTAGTGACCATAAGCGTGCTGGGGGGGCTGAGTTGTTGGAGTTGGGTTGTGATTTCTTTCATGCTTTCGGCGATCTGTACTAACTGTTTTTGCTGCTCACCCTGCTGCTGA
>JAOBAM010000028.1:67886413-67906882 GCA_025212355.1 Notarius kessleri | reverse complement strand
CGTCACTCCCAATGTTTTCCCACTGACTGGACGCCGTTGTCAACATAGTCAACCAGTTCAAAGTTTAAATTCTTTTGATTAACTTGCATCATATTTTTTGTGGATGTGTCAATATAAAGAACATTACATGGTGGTGCAAAGATATGAAGTTTATCTGCTTCTGTTGGAAAATATTTCACACAACCATGTAATAGCCTCCCTCTTGCTTACTCCGCATGTATCAGCTCATATACCATGAGTAGAGAAAAACAAAATGATGGAGTGTTGCTGAATCAACAGAGGATGAAATAAAAACTCTACTCAAAAACAACCCCCCCCACACACAAAAAAAAGCAGCAACAAAATATGAAATGAAAGTATGTGATAGCAAGAACCTCTTTTATTTTTCAAGAATTATTATAGCATTTTTCACAAATTACTACTGTCATTTCACCGGTTTAACAACATTCCAAGTGGAAAATGATTTTGTGGCAGCACGGTGATGTAGTGGTTAGCACTGTCACCTCACAGCAAGAAGACTCTGGGTTGGAGCCCAGCGGCTGATGGGGGCCTTTCTGTGTGGAGTTTGCATGTTCTCCCCGTGTCTGTGTGGGTTTCCCACACAGTTCAAAGACATGCGGTTAGGTTAACATGGGGCGGCCTTAGGCTGAAGTGCCCTTGAGCGAGGGACCTAACCCCCAACTGCTCCCCAGATGCTGTTAGCATGGCTGCCCACTGCTCTGGGTATGTATGTGTGCTCATGTGTGTGTGCACTGCTTCAGATGGGTTAAATGCAGAGAGGAATTTCACAAGTGTAAGTGTGATGAATAAAGTCCTTTTTCTTCTTTGTTGGATGTTTTGTATAAAGTGTTTTTAATTGAATTTGCAAAATAAAAATAAAAAAAATGCTCTGTTTCTCAAAATCCAGTGAATGTGGATATAATAAAACAATTATTCCATTCAATCTCATAGTACGTGACTTATAGCCGACAAGGCAATACGCGCCTCGTTGGCTATCAGCTCATATACAGCTCGATTTTGTGAAATAATTGTTTTTATATAACTGCATAATTTCATATATGCTCCATATGTTATTTCATAGTTTTGTTCTACAATGTAGAAAATAGTCAAAATACAGAAAAACCTCTGAATGAGTAGGTGTATCCAAAATTTTGATTGATACTATAAATCTCAGATGCCGATATGGAGACTTGACACAGAGTTACACTCTTTAGTTTTGACAAGGTTCACTGCATTTCTATCAAGTTGTTGGACTGGACATCAATGTTTAATTACTAAATGCAGTACACAGCCACCACAAAAACAGATGAGATTGTATAAGCATTACATCCCATGCTGCCTTCCTATGCTACTCTAAGTAAAACACATCACATCACAATGCACAATTATCACAATACAAGAGCTTATGATAGGTGTGGGATTGAAACTCAAAGAACTGTAGTGTACATGAGTATTAAAGCTTCTATGAGAGGATGGTATGGAAACAGTCCAAATTGGTAAAACACAGCAACACAAAATGCAAATCTTAATTAAAATGATCTCAGTATTATTTTGGTCAAGGTAACTTCAGTTCACAGAGGACCTCCACAGGACATTTCTTTATTAAAAAAAAAAAACACACACACACAACACCACACGTGTTTTTGTTCTTTTTCTAGTTTGCTTATTTAAAGCCAGTACCTGGCAAGGCTTTGTATGGTGCAATCAACAGTCATTCTACAGTTAATGTTAGCTGTAAGGTTTTATATAGTATGAAAGTTAGCTCTGGTGCTATATTATTGGTATGATGTTGTCATAGAGTCCACTGTAACTACATTCTTATTTTAAAAGTTGACAAAACCTTGCCTGTATTGTAATTTATATTTTCATGTACTCAATGTCCATAAATAGCACATGTTGAAATAACCAAGGTTTAAAATTTAAATTAAATTATGACTTCACATCACCTATCAAACACAAAGACTCCATAACATTAGCTGCACCCAAACAAGATGGATGGTGTCTGACAATCACTGACTTTACCAGGACAAACACATATCACCTTGGAGTTGTTGATGTTCTGGGTGATGGCTGTTCACTCAGCTCTCAGCATGAGACACTGAAGAACACCATGCACACCTTAGACAGCTTTACAGAAGTTGAAAGCTTATTTACTACACATCAGAGGCCATCCATCATGGCCAAAAGGTCATCACCTTTGCTGCTAGAACTTGGAACTGACTCTTCTGCCTCAGTGAACTCCCCCATGATCTTTGCCAATTCTGCACTGGCCTTACTGTCCTGAAAAACATTGAAGATGACCAATGAGGTCATGAAGAATGTTCTCCTATATCATTGTGTTTTATCTAAGCCAGTCTGCTAAATGTATAATCCTACATGCCAGGAGCATTTGCAGTCAGTGACTTCTCTGTACTTTGGTTTGTACTATAAAGAATAAAATACTTTGGGGCATGTTGTTACAGGAAAATAATCAAAGATGGTGTTGTGTATTGCAGCCCTATGCGAAACAGATAGCATGTCCAAATGTGTTTTATTCCTCTTATACCCCAACAATACCTTTAAACCATAAAATCTTTAATTTATTAATGTACAAAACGTTGCACTTCTAACAATTTATAGTTATGTTTAGTTAGTTCCTTTTAAAACCCCAATTCCAAAAAGTTGGGACACTGTGTAAAACATAAATAAAAACAGAAATGTGATCATTTGCAAATCATGGAAACCCCATATTTCATTGAAAACATGTTTACCACTGTGTTGCATCACCTCTACTTTTAACAACACTCTCTCTAAATATTTTGGAACTGAGGTGAAAATTGCTATAGTTTTGAAAGATAAATGTTCCATTCTTGCCTGACATACAATTTCAGTTGCTCAACAGTTCGGTGTCTCCTTTGTCGTATTTTGCGCTTCATAATGCACCAAATGTTTTAAATGGGAGACAGGTCTGGACTGCAGGCAGACCAGTTTAGCACCCAGACTCTTTTACAATGGAGCCATGCAGTTTTAATATGTTCAGTATTTTCAATGAAATATAGGGTTTCCATAATTTACAAATTATTGCATTCTGTTTTTATTTACAATTTACACAGCATCCCAGCTTTTATGGAATTAGGGTTGTACAATGATAATATTGAAGGAAAGTGAAGTGTTTTTAATTGAAATTGTTCATGATGTCTGGTTTGTGAATCATTTCTGTGTTTGCAATTTAAAAAAAGCATTAAAGAGTCGAAATATACATGCTGTTCCAAATGTCTGGATCCATAGATACAATGATTATTTACTTAATACAGATATTACAACAAATGCTCAAATTGATGGCCTTGGACTTCGCGACACTTATGTATACGCTGAATACAAGAAGTTTGAGCATTTCTTAAATGAGTCATTTTATGTCTGAACCCCCCCCACTTTTTCAGTGCTTGTGCACATACTTTTGGGTGCCTGGAGCCGACCAATGCACAAACTCTGAAATAAGACACAGTCAGTTTCTTTTGGGCTACCTCCCTTTTCTATGTTACAAGAGGAGCTCATTAGAATAATACCACCCCTCATCTGAATATCTCCACCCATGGCTCACAAAAGAATCAGAGGCTCGTTATCATTTAAAGGAACAGACTGTTCCTCGACTCAGAGCTGTGGTGTATCATCCTTGTGTTATTTTGTCCAAAGCATGTCACAGATATTTCATTAAGACCTCAGGGAACTGTGTCAGCTTGTAGAAAATGGGGATAATATGTCACCTTTCATGCACATAAACTCTTTTCCAAAAGTGGCACGTGTTACTGGATGCTTATCATAATGTGTTCTATTGAATTCCTTCAGCAGCTCTTCTGTGTGAAGAATTCTGTCTTGTGTACATGAGAATGAGTTCAATTCAATCTTCTTTAGCTTGTTTCAAAGCCATCTTGCATATAGATATGAAATAAAAAGACATATTTTACATTTCATAGAAAGAAAATTGCCTCTTGATCCAGACTTTTAGGACACTGCGTCTTGTCGTAGCTCGAGAATCCTTTCAAAGATCAAGGCGCAGGGTACTTGAAGCAGAGATGACTTGAGAGTCCAAGATGCGAGTGAAACAGTTGAGGACAATGCTGGCTGCTCTCTGTTGTTACATTACATTAATAGCATTTAGCAGATGCTCTTTTCCAGAGCGACGCACAACATACCCAGAGCCATCCAGGAAGCAATTGGGGGTTAGGTGCCTTGCTCAAGGGCACTTCAGCCATTCCTGCTGGTCCAAGGAATCAAATCGGCAACCTTTTGGTCCCAAAGCTGCTTCTCTAACCATTAGGCCATGGCCCTCAGAGCTTTTGTTGGCAGCATTTTTTTGTCAGCATAATGTCTCTTATCGTTTTCAGCCTTGATGGAGCCAGAAAGACAGGACATTCTCCAAAGCCTTCAGTTTTCTGTGACCGCTTCCCAGTTCTTCAGGTTGATGTTAAATGCTATCAGAGATCTTTTGATGTAGTCCTTGAAGCACTTTTTGGGTGCCTCTCTCTTTCTGTGGCCTTCAGTTAGTTCAGAGTAGAGGACTTGCTTGGGGTCTCATTCGTTTGGTATCCTTTGGACATGGCCAAGCCAACGCAGTTGGTGGCGTTCAGTCACTGTCTTGATGGAGGGAAGTCAAGCTCTTTTGAGGACTTCTGCATTCAGGACATGATCTTCTCAAGAAATGCCCAGAATGCTTCTCAGCTTTTGTTGTTGGAATCTTTTGAGTTTTCAGATCTGG
Source organism: Notarius kessleri (assembly GCA_025212355.1). Lineage (NCBI taxonomy): Eukaryota > Metazoa > Chordata > Actinopteri > Siluriformes > Ariidae > Notarius > Notarius kessleri. Next base: position 67,902,147 of record JAOBAM010000028.1, on the reverse strand, counting down.
TGTTTGGACAGGGTTCGGACTTCACAGCCATACAGCAGTGTGGAAAGAACCACTGCTCGGTAAACCGTGATTTTGGTAGCTGTCTTGATATCACAATTGAAAAACATGTGATTGGTGTGGCGGCCCAAAGCTGCATGGGCAGCCTTCAGATTCACACATTCGCACTGTGGATAATAAGTGAATAATAAGTAAGTAAACACCGTGTGATTATTCTCCTGTCACAGCATATCCCTAAGTGTTTTCTTCCTCTTATTCTACAGCAAGTTAACAAGAAGTACATTTTTATTTATTAAAAAACACACACGTCATACCGTTTATCCCATTTAGAAACATTTAATGTTCTGTGAAACGACTCAGTTCCTGTTCTCATGTACATTATAGCAGCTACAAACAGTCGTTACATCACCAGCTTCTCTTGTTTCTCTCTCTCCAAAACAAAATGCAGCTTGTCATCTTTTATTACCAAGAAACTGCAAAGAAGTGTAAAGTCTTCTGTCCTGAAGATGTCAGAAAACTTCATCTTCACAGCTTCATCTCTGATTGTTACAAAACACTGACACTGGAGACTCCTTCCAGAAAAGTTCCATAAACATCTCTTTACGGATTGTTTTTTTATCCATTTATTATCAGCGGCACTATAATAAGAGCTGTTACTATAGAAATGATAATATATTAGATTAGAATGAATGCATTAATATAAACTAAAGTCACTACTGTCAGAGTGGCTGTTATAGAAAACTAATTAACACCTTCTGACCAGAATTCAAATGCTGTAGAGTGTAAACCTGGCTTCAGATAAAGACGAGAAGGAGAAACATGATCCGAGGATTTATATTTCAGTCTCAGAATCATAGTTTATAAAGTAAATAAAGTCATGGTTAGTGCTAAGAAGATCCATAAGCATGTTATAACTGGAGTAGAACTTTTAGCCGAAGGTTTTGTTAACCAGTGCTAATGTAGCGGGAGTTTAAATTCCTGAAATCAAATGATTGATTTCTCATTTAAAATTTTGTCTTTTCTGCATCAAGCTCATGACTTTTAACCACAGCTTGTCTATGTCTCTTTTTGTTGTTTTTCATGTCGTTCTGTTTCTCTGAAGCTCCTGCGATCTTCACGTCTGCTCCTTACGTTGCCTCCACGGTCCCAGGTGCAGAGCCGAGTGAAAAGTCAAAGGTCAGAGCTCATTTTCTTGGAATCTGTCTTGGCTGTCACTCCGCACAGAATGATCCAGGAGAGATACTGTAGATCAGTCCAGTGATGATGACAGATGAGGTGTAATTTCTTTTGAACAAGATGTGGCTTTCTATTCACAAAAAGCACAGCACCGATTTTTATTTATTTACATAAAAACACAGCATATTAATTAATTAATTAATTAATTAATTAATTAATTAATATTTTTAAACCAATTTATGAAATGAACTGTCATCATCCAGGAGATGTATTCAACAAGACTGAGATTTGAAAATGATCCGAGAGACATTCAAGAAAATAATATATACAATATATTTAGGCAATGTTTAAAAGCGGAGGCCCAATGAGTGTAAAATGTGTTAGTAAATAATCCCATGTTTTTTTTTTTTTTTAAAACAAATTAAAAATAAGCACTGGATAAGAACCCATCTATCTTATGTAAATAAAGATACAAATTTCAGTGTCTGGTGGTCAAGTGTTTATGTGATATGTTGCTTTACACATACGATCAGGTTCCCTGTGGTGGGACACGTTTGTCGTTCATACATACGGACGTCATATGGTCACAACAGCCATCAAAAATCAGGTTGATGCATTACCATATTCTCTTAAGTATGGAGCTCCACTCTGTGTCAAGAAACCTCGAGAGGAACCAGACTCTAAAGGGACTGACTGCACCCTCATCTGGGTGATAACAGACAGCGTGATTACAAATAACTTGCTTCAATAACTGTGTCCTATAGAGTCAAAAAGTACAACTGTGTAACCAGGAAATTCATTATAGTTTAACAGGAAGTCTGTTTTGTTGAAGTTATAAACTGTTCATTGATGGAGACTTGAGTGTAAAACCATTCATGACAACAGCAGTCTTAAAGTTATCATGGGGATTGGAGTCCAAAACCATCAGAGTAAAACTGTTTGTATTAATTACAGTCCAAAATCATTTTCTAAGTGGATCTTTAGGTTGTCCATTTGAACCCGTCCTCCACAGGAGCGATGTGATGAGAACCTCAGCCAGAAGTAGGGCATCAGGATGGATCAATATTTGCCAACAGCATCCATTTCATAATATATTGTGTATGTGTAAAGTGTGGACACACAGCAGGAGGACGAAGTGGGAAATGGCAACAAAAAAAAAAAGATTTAAGAGTTTTGGTTTTCTTGTTTATTAGATTGTCCACTTTGAGCTGAAAACTGAAAATCAAGCATCAGTTTTCACTTTTTAGTACATACAGGAAACGAAATGTTTGGATTTTTCCAGATTAAATACAGTAACTGAATGGTCAGATGATACATACCCATACAGATGAGTAAAAACAGAATGCTCACACAGTGAGGCATCGGGCCATGACGTGTTTCCATTTCCTCAAGGAATCGTTTTCCACTGAAATGTTTTAAAATTCACATCTTTCAACATTTTCAACAAAGAATTATATTATGATGTGATTGTTGTCTGTTATAGCATCAGCTTTGTTTCTTTTGTCTAAACTTGATGAACAAAAATAGCAGAATGAACTTAAAGGTCATTGTGTGGGGTGAAAATGTAAAATCTGTCTTTAAAATTAAAGTTTAAATTCATAATAAAGCCCAGGACACATCACACTTTACAACGGGCTCGTTTAGTTTAGTGCACTTCAGGGCCAAGGTGTGGATTGAGGCCCTGTAGCTCTCCATGATGAACGTTTGGCAGCAGCTTGGATAATTATACCCTTATCTCTCTCTCTCTCTCTCAAAGGCAGTTCATGCACACTCCCCGGCCACTTTAATAGGAACTTGTTGTTGGTTCTAAGATCCCTGTTCTTGGCTGCAGGAGTGGAACCCAATGTGGTGTTCTGCTGTTGCATGCTGATGCTTTTCTGCTCACCACGGTTGTAAAGAGTGATTATAACAGAGCTTTTGTGCGGGCCAGAGCTCCATACTTAAGAAAATCTGGTAACCCATCGAGTTGATGTTTCATGGACGCACAGGGATCCCAGCCGGGTCCGTCCGTCCCCGCCCCCTGCGATTCTGATTGGCTGTGATTCTGATTGGCGCCTACATAACTTATTTTCGTCTACAGATAATTTCATATTTATCGGGTTTTTCCACCAAGAACAACTCAAACAGTGCAACACAATAATAATTATTTTCACAAACTTTAATACAAACTTTAAAAAGATGTCAGAACAAGTTCACCAAGGAGAGAAAGATGAAGTCAAAACCGGGAAGAGAAAGAGAGTTTTGATAGAGGAAGAAAACGAAAGAAGACATGAAAGAGTGAGAGAAAGGTGAATAAATCTTTCACAAGAAATGTGACAAGCTGAAAGAGAAACAAAAAATGTAAAAAATGAATTAATAGAAATGAGTTGTAGGAATTTAATTCTAAATAGTGATGTTGATTTTGAAGTCACTGTGAAATCCTTTGGGATCTGACACGTTAACCTGAATCCACTCAGTGTTTTCATGAATTGTGTATCTTTTGTTTTCAAAGCATTTTGCTATAAATCCCTAAAGCATACTATAGTTTATAGGAATAAAAAAGAATGTACATGTGAGTTTGGAGAAATTTATCTTCTCGTAATAAAATTGAAATTGAAACACATCAAAGTCCATCATCTGTTGCAGGTTTGTTTTCATTTGAATGGAAGCTCCGCTATTCAGTAGGACCTCATTTTATATTACTTATACATCAGCCAGCACCAGCAGCGTGGCAAATCAACAATGAAGGAGAGTGACAGTAGCCATGAAAACAGTTAAAGCTAGTCGTCTGGTCTTTCTTCACCTTCTTGATCTGATCATGTACAACTTGTGAACTGTGTGCTGTTCTCCAGAGCAAAATGTGATGCAGACATTAGCTACTAGCACGTCCATTTAGTCAGTTTTAATACCATGAGTTGTCTCACAAATGATATTTCTGTTGTTGATGTGGCCAATTTGTGCACAAATGTATCCTTGTGCGCATGCATGCTGTTATGGAAGACATTACAGTGAGAGATGGGTCACTTGTAATTACAAATGTGAACTGTCAAGATAGGCAAATCCTGTATGAGCAAAAAGAACTGAGCAATGAGGCTTGTGATATGAACATAGCCTTAGTTGTGTTGAAGAGCTTGTTTACTTCAGTGAACCTCAGGGCAATGTCATTGGGAGTTTAATGCTCCCAGTCCAGGTACCTTCAGAGAACAGGTCTTTAGGGAAAGGTCAAAGAATGATCTTAATGGCCCTGAGAAAAAATACAAGAAATACTGAAGTTAATTTCAAACTTTGTTTGATCCAGCCAATTTAAGTGTATTATGTGCTTTCCTTCTCAATCTGGGACATTATGTGAATTCTCCAAATGAGCTCAGATCCCTTAAACTTACGAACAAAACGTAGAGCATCTCAGCAGGTTCAGCGTGTCTCTTTCCTCGAGATATTAACCAGATAGCTACAATTCATAAACTCTTTTGAAAGTTTTTCTCAAAAATGAAGGTGAAGAGGGTTGACAGGATGCACAAAGGATCCTAGAACAAGCAGGAGAAAATGACATGGGTACATGCAAGAACAACACCGATTTAGCCAGTCAGGGGAAATCAAGTACCCGTTTTATGAAGAGCTTGACAGCATCAGGGTTATTGGTCTCAGTCCAAAAAGAGCAAGCATGAATGGGACTTTAGAGAACCAGCAAGTGATCAGAGTATGCTTTAAAAGCTAGGGATAGTTTGACGAGTTTGTTCTCTCAGCCCACTTTCATGTCCCAGTTCTGAATTTGGTTCTTTTAACCCAACCCTGCTGCATCTGCTGACCAGCTCTCTTGATATGAAAAAGGAACTAAAACAATTCTCTATTGACTAATTATGTGATACCCTGCATTCAGTGATGGGAATGAAGATCCTGAGAGACAGTGACTCTTTTTACGTTTTTACTTCCTTCTTGTGGACAACTCAATCACACAAACAACAAGCAAAACAACTTTTATATGAATTTAAAGAAATGTTTAATGGTCTCTGTCTCTCCTTAGAGACACAATCCTCACAGAAACTTCTGCAAGGCTCACTCAAATAACAAGGTTAATTGGTTTGGGTCTTGCAAAAACGCACTTGTCAGCTCCTCTCCTCTTCAGTCTGTCCATTAAAAAAGTAGCAATACAAATCCTACAGCTCATGCAGAGGAAGAACCATCTGTTGCTCCAAATCTTAAGAAAGGTCATGAGTGGTTGAATGAGCACATGGAGAAAGTAATAGTTAAAGAAGATGCAGATGAATATTCATGTAAACTTCTGTAAATGTACAGGTAGGTACTGTATGTGAGGATCAGAAACAACACCTCCAGCAAAACTGTGAAATTGTGGTGTGTATGAGCTTTTTCCCCTAACAATCCACTGTTTGTCCCTGTTCTGATATCACTTCTCAAAAAAAGTCATGTTTTGATCAAATATTACCTTATTTCATATACTGTAGTCATGCCCCAATGTATTAACTATTTTTACACTGAAGTGTACTAAAAATTAGAAGTCAAATGTCAGAATACTATTGGAGGTAGGTTGATGACACTGGAGTAATAATGCATAATAAAGTGGAAGTCTCTAAAATTTCTGGATGTCCTAAATCATTGCCACGCCTCTTTAAAGTTTACCAAATTGGAAATTGAGTGACATGCTTCCCTTTCTTGGCTTACAACTTCTCAGTAAGTCCTGTCATATCAAAACTAAAGTGTACATCAAACCAACAAATGCCAGCCTCCTCCAACACTACAAAAGTCACGTGGATGACCACTATAAACAAGGCTTATTTAAAACAATGCTGGACAGAGCCTATCGATTATTGTCCTCATGGTCCTAATTTACTGATGAATGTGACCGTTTAAGGAAAGTGTTCCTATGCCTGACGTACCCACAAACCTTAATTGACAAAACCATTAAAGAAGTTGCCGATTCTAAACTTTGTAAACATCCTTTTACACTAGAAGTTAAAGAACTGGACAATCTCAGAATCACCATACCATTCAAGGACCAATGTTCAGTTAACATCATCAGAAGGAGGTTACAGGACCTGGGTAATAAGATAAATATTAGAATTCAACTGGTATTTGTGAGCTGCAAGCTCAACAACACACTAAAGGTGCAAGAGGAAAAAACACTGATTATAAATCAGCAACAGGTGGTGTATGGTTTCAAATGTGACTTGTGATGAGTTATATTGGTTCCACCTGTAAACACTTGCATGAGGGTGTCAAGGACTGTAAAGGAGTCTTCAAGCATCGGTAAACACTATGGCATGGCACACAGTATTGTACCTAAAGACATGAAAAAGAACTTGGTTATCTTAAAGTGTCAGAGTAAATCCAACTGCTTGTTGTACAAAATGCTCTACGTTAGAGAAAGAAGACTGTAATGTCTTCTTATAAGGCACTAGACACCAGTCAGAGGTTTCAGTAGTTGTTTTATTCCAAACATAAATTAAGTAGTAAACAACAGTTCTTAAAGTCCATGAAACTAAACTTCACGCAAAAGAAAACGATAAGCAAACAAGCGATTGAAAAACCGTGTGCCTGCTGGAGTCTCCAAGCTTCCAAACTTTCCATACACCTTTGAGCACTCACACACGCTCCGTTAATAGCGCAGGTGAAACAGTTAACCCTTTCATGTACTGGGCTCCACCCAAGGCCAAGATTTCAACATTTAAACATACATTCGGCCAGCAGGGGTCTTAAAACGTAAAATGGACAAATGGCTCCTACAAAGATCAACTCTCAATGTGCACTCAGACTCCTTACAGGCCAAACTTTTTGTTTAGCATTCTGCTAATCTATTTTCATATGTTTTGACATTGACTTAGCTTACAAACACTCACTTGATAAAGGTGTCCAAGCGACACCGAAACATTGCACACTCTTCCTTAATTTTCCATATTTTTTGTTTTTCAAACTTTTCACTTATAAATTTTACCTTAAAATGTCTCCTACTTTTTTTTGGATTTCCCTCTCTAAAAGAGATTTTGTATCTTGTGTTGGACTTGTTAAGACCATAACTTGAATTTTAAAATGTTTTACTAAATGTTGCATGCTCGGTCATATGTTAAGATTGTAACATTTGTTTCTTCAACATTAAATAAAATCAAACTTCACTACTAAGGTAGCAAGATCACTTTCAGAGCTTGGACATGACTTGAGTAGCAGTTTACAGACCGTGGAGAGTAAACTTAGACTTGACTAAAGTGTAGGTAATGTTCTGTAAAATTTCTCCATCCATTCATTATTTATGGCACTTGTCACAGGGGAAGCTGGAGTCAATCCCAGCTAGCTTCAGCTAAGCGGTGGGGTTCATCCTGGGCAGGTTGCCAATCTATCACAGGCAAACAACCGTCAGACTTGTATTCACACCTGTGGGGGATTTAGAGTGGGCAGTTAACTGGATCCACATGCCTTTGGACTGTGAGAGGTAACTGGAGCACTCAGAGGAAACCCACACAGGCACAAGGAGAACATGCAAACTCCACACAGAAAAACCCAGTTAGCCATGAGATTCAAACCCAGAACCTTCTTGCTGTGAGGCAACAGTGCTAACCACTGCACCACCATGCCAGCCCTGTCAAGTTTATCAAACCTTAAGAGATTTTATGGTGATGTTTTAAAGGTATCAACCGCAAGCTGGCCTAGTCATTGTTTGTCTCTTGATCTGCCTCTCAGTCGGGAGATCTTGAGTTCTACTTGCGGTTGGGTCATACCAAAGACCATCATAAAAATGGTACCTACTGCTGTCTGTCAAGGCATGCTGCAATAGATGACTTGCAACCACATGATCAAAATGTGCTATATCATGGGCATCCGCCATGATGGATATACAAAGCAACTAGGATGACAGCCACTGGAAGCATGTCTGTAAACAATACTATATTTTATCAGTATTACCACAATTTGAACGATTGAGTGAAGATTCGATACAAACAGAAGATATGTGTGGTTTTGACCCATATTACTTAAAGTCAGACTTTTCTGAGGATAAGACCTTTCTACCGACTATACAGTATGAAAACAGGTCATTTTGTCCAAAGCCTTTTTCATACGCACTATCAGTTATTTTATATTTCAAGTATTTGTTTGTTCAAAAAAAGGAGGAATTCTCAATGGAATTTGACTGAAGTAAAACACACTTTTGCAAAGTAAATGAATGCCATAGTACGTGTGCTTCAATACTAAAGAGTGTACTAAGGGGTGTAACCATGTCGGCCCATGCCACGTCCTGACCCTGGGATGAGTTCACTCCCTTGTCATTGCAGGCTTCTTGCTTGCATGTCCATGTTTTCGGCTGGATCATATTAAATCTTCCGTCACAGAGCAGTGCTCTTTCAGGGGCTTCGTTCACGAATACCGGGCTGAGGCACAGTTCTACTGACATGAAACTGTGCTCTTTCGAAGGGCAAGGCTTAGAGGGAGGTGTCTGTAAAATTTGGCTTTGCTGTGAACTTCCCTGGCTGAGTAATTAGTTTTTAAAGCTGGCTGGATCATATTAAATCTTCAGGTGCAGAGCTGTGCTCTTGGGGGGGCTTCGTTCATGAACACTGGAATACCTGAAATATAAAATAATTGATAGTACATATGAAAGGCTTTGGACAAAATGTCTTAACTATTGAACAAAATGGTCACTGAACGAAGTATCCTGATCTCCTCATCTCCTCTTCGTACTAAGCCTCAGAGTTTCCTCACCCACTTTCCGAATCATGCATGGAATTAAAAAAAATTTAAAAAATGGAACGTGCCATGGTCACAAGTACTGTTGTGACCACAATCATATACAGCACAAAGATATGGCATAGCTAAAAGTGCTTAAAGCAGTGGAAAAACAGAGTTGCGCATGCATGAATGTTTTGTATGGAATGTTGCTTGACCCCGCATTTGTATCTCCACCAACATGGCTAACATCCGGGTTTATATTTTGCTTTAACATCACTTGCAAGTCAAGGATACAGATGCGAGTGGGGAGTCAAGTTCTCATGGTTACCAGAGGACTAGCCCCCCCACTGTAACCCTCGCTGTATAGGCGATAGGCCAAGGGCTACGGAAATGGAGATTGGTGCCACCCAATGCGCCTTAAGGGCCTGGTTAGTACTGGGATGGGAGACTGCCTGGGAAGACCCGGGCATGGTGCAGGAAGGACTTTAGATTTTTTAAAGTTATCAACTGGTGTATAAATGTTGACTATTAATCAATCTTGTTGTCACGAAGCAATAAGTTCAGTAGAGTGCAAGGATGTCCGGTTTTGGGAAGTTGAACACAATGTTTTAAATTTATTCCATGTTTTACGTGGTTTTAATTTTCTTTCTCTGTTTCCCAATTTTGATCTTGTTTCAAAATTTACCTTTTTTTTTTGGTAATCACTTCTTTTTGAATATGAATGTGGCTGTCGAATTGGAATTAAAACCCACTCTGCAACTGCATCCACATCAAGCTCAAGTTGTGACAATAATCACATTGTGTTTGTATTTCAAACTTGTGCTGTAAGTCAGTAAGTGATAAATGGTACTGAGGCATCTTTCTGCCAATACCCTCTTTTGCCAAATCCACCATTTTATTTAGGGCTGCCTCGCTTCTTAAAACTCTGCTGACTTGTGGCAATAGATTTACTCATCACCACATTCAGATCTGTTCCACTATTTGGCACATCCTCATCTAAAGCCATGGCCAGAACAATGTCTCTGAAAAGCACTGGAACATTGACCTGGAGAGAGAGTCTGGCTTCCATCCTGGCAGAATATCTCCTTACTCAGCCAGTATTTCACTGCACCATTCAGGAACCTTCTCCTTCAGCACACCAACTGTTCCTGAATACCACAGAGAATACTCTATTCCCATAACTCCCCACAGACTTGTAGGTCAAGGTCCACTCCTGGAGATGATGCTACTAGATGAATTGTCATTAAAGGGCCACCTGTCCTACACTGTGGAGTCCCTGTTAAGTCTGGATTATTATGTAGTTGCTTTTAACTTTGCATATGCAAGATGCATGTGCACATACTCAGAAATGAACACTACACACCTGCATGGTGCAATACCAAAGTAAAGACTGTGGTATAGCACCATGTAACACTGTCCACTAATGAATCACTAAACTTGCATGGTGTATCAGATTAACTCTTACAGTCTAAGGGTTGTTTTGCATACCAATCTTCTGGATTTTCTCAATTAGGAGATACCTTTGAATGTAAGGGCAGAGTCCATGAGAAAAAGTCCAGCATCTGCAGCTAAGATCTTGAAACCTATGCTGATGGCTGATGCATTAATGCTGCAGTTCTACACGGCGATCATGGACTCCATAGTCACTTAATCTACAACCATCAGGTTTAGATCCTCCACCTCACAAGAAGATCCAAACTCCAATGTTTGATCAGGGCAGTTTAGAGGATCATTGGATGTTGTCTGCCGATGCAAGATTATGGCTGACTCTTCTCACCCCAGACATCTCTTCCAGCCACTTCCCTCTGGAAGGCCATCAAAGCCAGCACAAAAAGATACACCAACAGCTGTGGCAGTCATTAACTGCAGTGGACACCTTACACAGTCAACTGAACCTTTTTCTTCCTTGCTCACTCTGGCCCTTAGTGTAGCAGAAACTCCTCTGCAGCACAGCGTTCATATCATTCTGTAATATATGATAAACAATCCTTCCATTTATCTATACTGCTTATCCATAAGGGTCACAGGGGATCCCTGCTGACTTCAGGTGAGAGGCGGGGTTCACCCTGGGCAGGTTGCCAGTCTATCACAGGGCTACACAGAGATGAACAACAATCACACACACACACCTATGGGGGACTTTGAGTAGCCAGTTGACTGCATCCACATGTTTTTGGACTATTGGAGGAAACCGGAGCACCCTGAGGAAACTCATGCAGGCACAAGGAGAACATACAAACTCCACATACAAAGACCCCAGTTGGCAACAAGATTCAAACCCAGAACCTTTTTGCTGTGAGGTAACAGTGCAGCCTACTGTAAACAGTAGTCATTTTATTTTCTTCAGACCCTACAGTACCTATTTTACTAACTCATTTTTTGGTTACTTTCACAATTTATTTTTTATATAAAACCTTTTACTCTATTTTTAGCTCACCTGCCATAGGGTGATGAGCTATTGCCATCACATGGCATCTGTCCAAAATTCACAAAAATTGCTACTCCTCCCTGAGTTTTCAATGGATTTTGATTTTTGTTTGGAAGATCTAATCAGTCTGCACAAAAGTTCTGAAGTCCCTCCCGCACCATGCCCTGGTCTTCCCAGGCAGTCTCCCATCCCAGTACTAACCAGGCTGTTAAGGCACATTGGGTGGCACCAATCTCCATAGCCTTTGGCCTCTCACCTATACAAATGAGTTACAGCTGTAACCACAAGCAATTGACTTCCCACTCATATCTGTATTGCAGCGTGCCTTGCCAGAAGGTACCATTTTTATGATGGTTTTTGGTATAACCCAACCACAAGTAGAACTCTCAATCTCCCAATTGAGAGGCTGACACATTAACCACTAGGCCAGCTCATGGTCTAAACAAAAGTTACTCCCTGGTTTTGTGATTTCTCATTAACAAGTTGTTAATTAGGCCAATTAATGAACTTTCAGGAAAATCATGACTCCTCACTGAGTTTTCAATGGATTTTGATTGTTTTGTTTGGAAGATCAAATTGTTCTAATGAAGAACAATTTAGCTAATTATAAACAACTCTGGTTTCTCATGGTACAGCTGTGTGAGCTACTGCGTCGCTGACCCTCTGGTGTTATTTTCTAATGTTTTGACAGATTTAAAAAAAAAAAAAAAAGATTCCCAACTCGCTTCTAAAAACTGATGTGTTATGTTTCCCATATATTGTTATTGTCAATATTACATTTTGCATTCTGGATGTATAATTGGCTTTTTGGATTTGAATCAATGATTTCTGGCACAGTTTGAGTCCTCGGCTCAGCACGGTGTCTGGTTTCTGCTTGGATGCAAATAAAGAGTGACTGCGCATTAATAAATTACGCTTGATTCCTCTGGATGGTGTTTATTTGGGCATACTGAGCCAATATGGCAGCCTGTCTCTCACAGGCATGGCAGCTTCAATTATTTCCAGCATTTAGGCTTCCTGCTCATTTCACCAGAGAAACACACTCTCAGAGAGAGAGAGAGAGAGAGAGAGAGAGAGAGGAAATTCTCAATTTTGATAGCACACACAACAATGCTCAACAAAATGGTCCATCAATCTTCTTGTGGTTTCGTGAGATCTTCTGCTCAATAAAATAAATAACTCATGTGATACTACAGACTACATATCGGTATTTTTTTTTACACTTTTTCTTTTTTTTAATTTAATTTCTGACGAAACCACTTTCTACCATGCCCTTTCAGTTGAGCATTTTAGACCACTGCTCTGACTGTGAGGTGAACTGGAACTGCAATGAAACCATGAAAACTGAGTTCCTTAATCTTCCTCCTTTCTGCTGAAAGAGGCAGAGCTGGGCTGAGAAAATATAAACCGAACCCATGTTGGTGATAATGTGTCAGATGTTAATTTGCATTTAAATGCTGATGGCACTATTCTCTAATGTTCTACCCAATCTTCTGCAGAGGAAATCTCTGATCTGTAAAAAGCATTACAGCAAAATCTCACAAATCTAAAATTAGTCTGATGCAATGAGATGCATCTTACTGCTATTCCTCAAATGCACATCTTTCAGGGCAGACCTACGGCATACAATTAGTGTCAATATAAAGTACCTGGGTTTTATTTTAGATGATTTTTTTAACCTTCACATCAAACAAATTACAAAAAAACAAACAAAAAATCTAAAATAAAATTTGGGGGGTTTGTTTTAGGAAGAGTAATGGTTTTATCCAATATGTTAAATATTTTATATATTCATGCTTTAAACCCAGCTCAAATAAAACTGAACTCTCACTATGACCTCTAATAAATAACTGACTGACCACCATGTTGGCTGCAAAGACAGATTGCATTACATATAAAACAATCTTGGTCAATTTCCTTCATATCTGTCTGTATTGCTAAAACAAACAACAAACATGGCATACAGTAATCTCTGCTCTTCGTGATAGAACATCAAAATAATGTGGTTAATCAGTGAGATCTGAATTTAGTAAGATAGCTTTAGTTAGAGTAGTAGTGAACCGTTACTATTAGAGCTGGGACTTGAGCTCAGCCTAAACGTAGTCAGACATCAAAAAAGCAACAGGGTAAAGGATTTCGTAAGGGATTAGTAGCAGGCTGCCAGGTCGCTCCGTTGTGTGTAGCTGTTGATGTTGATTTTAAAAGTAATTCAGTAAATTCCACAGGGAAATTAATCCTTAAGTCTGAGTGAAAAATACTGTGGTGAGCGTGCAGCATAGAAGAAGAGTCTGGAAGCAGAAATCTAATGACTGAGAAATCTTTCTCAGTCGTTAGCCTTTGCTACTTGCTCTCAATAGCACTGGCTTGACCGCTTTATTAGCATTCACTAACACTACTGATGAACGCTACACCGGCTGGAAGGTGACTTCACTGCTGCGCTGATGGTGCTGATTCGCGGTTAAGCTCATGCTGGCCATCCAAAAGGCTGAGGGTGATAAATTTTGGTTCCTCCCACTATAAATCAAAATCTGATTGGTTAATTCATCTGTCTCTTCCTACATAAACACACACTGCCATGGCTTTCTGTCCTGACAAGGAAGTCCTAAGCAATGAGTGAGCCAGAGCTAAACTCTTCTCAGCCTAGAGGAGACAAACAAAACAATCTCATTGGATAACTCGATTTTAATCTTTTCAGGACAGCAACCCTTTCATTTCTGAAGCAAAGTTGATACAAAACGAGGCTGAATTCGAAGAGAATAATTATAATGAAACACTGAAAGAAATTAAATATAACATTTTGAAATACTGATGTTTGGGCTTCTCTGAAGGCCTAGAAGGCCCTGACAGTTCCCCTCTGGCACAAGCACAGGATATAACATGCAAACGCCACACAGAAAGACCCCGGTCAGCGAAGATGTTCAAACCCAGAACCTTCTTGCTGTGAGGCAGTAGTGCTAACCACTCCACCACCGTGCAGTCCGATCTACTTCTAGTATCAAAATATTTCAGGTTACTAAAGATGATGATGAATTGCGTATGAATCCATGTGTTAATGATTTGAATGATCGGCGTGTTCACTTACCGTATGCTCGTCTCTCATAGAAACATCACCATGTTGCACTACCTGATCATGATTTTTGAGAAGAACTATCCCGACACTCTCAACATCCAGCAGGATCTGCTCAGCGTCCCAGAGGCAGCGAAAGTCAAGTGAGTCACATGTTCAACTTCAGCAACTCTGCACTCATTCTGGAAGATATTAGTAAAGAATAAAACGCAACAAGGAATGCTGTTCTAGGAAAATAATCAGTGACATGGTGGTGAAATGAAGTTACCACCCCAAAGTTGATTTTCCTATAGCAGCACATCCAGAAGGGTTTCGTTCCTCTAATACCATCGGAATGATTAAAGAATAGCGCCTACTTTTTATCCATTTATAGCTGCTTTTAAAGTTGTGGAATGTCCGCAAGAAAGGCTAGTTATAATAAAAGATTTGTCTTTATTATTTGGAAATGGGAAAGCACAAACTCGTCTGTCCTGAAGACTTTCCTGTGGCAGAAAACCTCCTGAATGAATACTAAATGTCTCCTTACACAAAACTTGATCATATCAACAATTATTCGATCCACATTCACTGGATACGAGCAATCAGGTGCTCTGATTGATTGGCTACTTTACTACTAGGATATCAGCTCATATACTGTGAGTAGAGATGATCAGTTAAATTTATATAGCGCCTTTCTCATACCCAAAGTTGCTTTACAGTTATTGGGGGGAGTGCACCAAAAGGTCAGGATGTAATTCCAATGGCGTAGCTACCACAGTCCCACCAAAAGGTGCACAAAAATGAGTCCCATACCGCCAGGCAACATCACTCCGAACATCATGCCATGGATCCACAAAGCGAGCACAGAAGCACTGCTACACAGAGCACTGGTATGGTCCAAACCACTCTCTCAGCCAACGCAATGCCAGCGGGCAACATCACTTGGAACACCGCGCCAAGCATAGAAGCACCGCCACACAGAGTGCTGGACAACCCCAATGTTAAAAGAGCAGCAAGCTCACTGCAGTCCATAGCAAGGATCACAGGCATCACCCACGACAAACCAAGGCCTGGAAGGAACCGACACCCAAAACTGGGTCCAGAGCTACACCACAACTGGCGGACAAAACACTCAAACATCAAACTACACAAATCCGTATAAAAGAGAAACAAAAAGGAAAATAAAATGAAAAGCTCTGGTGAGAAGCAGCAGCCAGAATGCGCACAACATACTCTCAACCAGAAACTGAGAAAACCCTAAATATGATCACCTTGATCAAGTATTTAAAAGAAATAGAAATGGCTAAAAGAATATCTGCCCCCCCCAATAGCTCCTGTTCCACACTCCAGCCCAATTGGTGGCGGTAATGCACCTTTAAGTTGGTTTGCCAACCGCCAAAAAATACCCTAATGAAGAAGAAAATGGTGGTGTGTTAC
>JAOBAM010000028.1:67723112-67735625 GCA_025212355.1 Notarius kessleri | reverse complement strand
AGCTCAGAGGAGTCCCCACTTCAATGTTGTAATGCCTTTGCTGTTGCTATGAATAAATAAATGAAACGACAAAAAAATGTGCATGTGCAATATTTGCTAAGGTATCGGGGGTCCATGACACTGGTTGTTCCTGGGGCCCCAAATTTGGTGCTACGCCCCTGGTCTCGAGCCCCTGTTATTTGCAGTATGAGAGGTCCCGCAAGCCTCCATAGGGTTTTCTCCATTTGAATTATTATATGGGCGTAAGCTGCATGGCATTCTGGATGTGCTAAGCGAAAATTGGGAGGGGGGACCTTCGCCTAGCAAAAACAAAATTCAGTACGTTCTTAACTTGCGGGCAAAACTCCACACCCTCACGCACCTAACCCAGGAGAATTTGCAGACACAAGAACGTCAAAGCCGGCTGTATGACAGGGGCATGCGCCTTAGAGAGTTCACACCAGGAGACAAAGTACTCGTATTATTGCCCACGTCGAGTTCTAAATTAATCGTCAAGTGGCAAGGGCCCTTCGAGGTCACACGTCGAGTTGGGGACGTCGACTATGAGGTGAAGCGAACGGATGGAGTGGAGCATTGCAGATTTACCACCTCAACCTTTTAAAACGCTGGAATGAGGGGGTCCCCGTGGAGTTGGCAGTCCTGGAGAAGGCAGAGCTGGGGCCGGAGGTAAAAAGGATAACATCTCGAACCACTCCAGTCCCTTGTGGAGACCACCCCTCACCAACCCAACTCACAGAGGTAGCCAAGTTGCAAAAGGAATTTTCTGATGTGTTCTCGTCCCGGTCGTACCCACCTCATAGAACACCACATAGAAATGCCCCCGGGGGTGGTAGTGCGTAGCTGCCCTTACCGCTTGCCCGAACACAAGAAAAGGTGCTTCGGGATGAATTCAAGGCCATGATCGAAATGGGCATAATCGAGGAGTCCCACAGTGACTGGAGCAGCCCGGTGGTCCTGGTTCCCAAGACTGACAGGTCGGTCTGGTTCTGTGTGGACTATAGAAAAGTCAACACGGTGTCTAAATTCAATGCATACCCAATGCCTCACATTGATGTGTTGGCTTGATCGGTTAGGCGCTGCTTGCTTTTATTCGACACTGGATCTAACAAAAGGATATTGGCAGATCCCCTTGACTCCTCTATCTCGAGAGAAAATGGACTTTTCCACACCGTTTGGATTATACTGTTGGATTACACCAATTTATCACGCTCCCTTTTGGATGGATGGATGGACTTTATTCATCCCCAAAGGGAAATTAGATTGTCATAGCAGTCTGGTAAATTTGAATACAATAAAAAATACAATGAAATAAAATAAAGTACTGAGGTCAAAATAAAATAAAGTACTGAGGTCAAGAGAAAAAAAATATATAAACAAGATATACACATACCTTAAATAATATATGTACATAGAATGTACAATAGGATGCGAATATTAAAAAATATGATATATCAATACGGATAATATTCCCATGTCATATGTCCCATAGTAAACACCAAGTATACATTATACTATGTTATATGTGGTGCAGAGAGTGACAGATAGAATTAGTCCAAATGTGTGATCATGGCTCTAACAAAGGTAGATGAGTTGTAAAGTCTGATTGCCATGGGTAGGAATGATTTCCTGTATCATTCCTTGGAGCAGCAGGGTTGAATGAGTCTGTTGCTGAAGCTGCTCTTTAGCTTGTCCAGTGTTTTGTGGAGGGGGTGAGAGGGATTGTCCATGATTGCCAACAGTTTTGTCAGAATCCTGCCCTCCACCACCTCCTCCAGGGTGACCAGTTTAGAGCCAACAACAGACTCTGCCTTCCTGATCAGTTTGCTCAGTCTGTTGGCATCCTTTGTCTTGATGCCCGCACCCCAGGACACCACAGCAAAGAAGATGGTGCTCACCACAACAGACTGATAAAACATCTGCATCTTGTTGTAGACATGAAAGGACCTGAGCCTCCTCAGGAAATAAAGCCGGCTCAGGCCCTTATGGATGGCCTCTGTGTTAGTGGACCAGTCCAATTTGTTGTCCAGTGTAACATCCAGATACTTGTATGAGGCCACCATATCCACATCCATCCCACTGATGCTGACTGAAGACGGCAGGGGCTTGTTCCTCCTGAAGTCTACCATCATCTCCCTCATCATCTTCACGTTCAGCTGCAGGTGGTTCTCCCCACACCACTTCACGAAGTGGTCGACCAGGTCCCTGTACTCAGCCTCCCCCCACCACCCTCAATACACCCCACAATCGCCGTGTCATCAGAGAATTTCTGCAGATGACACGACTCAGTGCAGTACTTGACATCTGAAGTGTATGTGGTGAAGAGGAAGGGGTACAGCACAGTTCCCTGAGGGGCCCCAATGTTACTTATCAGACGACCAGACACACAGCTCTTTAGTCTCACAAACTGTGGTCTGCCCGTCAGATAGTCATCAATCCAAGTGACGAGGGGAGCACCCACCCGCATGTCCTCCAATTTAGCCTTCAGTAGTCTGGGCTGGATGGTATTGAAGGTGCTGGAAAAGTCGAAGAACATGATGCAGACTGCAGTGTCGGGTTTGTCCAGGGAAGAATAGGCCGTCTGCAGCAGGTAGATGATTGCGTCATCAACCCCGACATGGGGCTGATATGCAAACTGCAGGGGGTCTTGTGATGGGCACACCAACGGTCTGAGCTGTGCCAGGACCAGTCTCTCCATTACCTTCATGATGTGAGAAGTCAGTGCCACCGGCCTGTAATCCTTCAGTGCAGCAGGACGTCCTTTTTTGGGCACTGGGACCAGGCAGGATGTTTTCCATAGTACTGGCACTCTCTGAAGGTGTAGGCTCAGGTTGAAGAGGTGCTGGAGAACTCCACAGAGCTTGCTGGAACATGCCTTCAACACATGAGGGCTAATGTGGTCCGGTCCCACAGCTTTCCTCTGTTTGAGCCTCTCCAGCTCTCTCCTCACCTGACTGGATGTGATGTGTAGTCCAGACTGGGGGTCGGGAATATTATAGAGTCTGAGGTGAGAGTCAGCAGTGGGTTGGAGGTGACGAGGGTGATGCAGAGAGGTGTCTGCTGCAGGAGGTAGTGGGGGGGCTTTGGGGATATCCTAGGGGCATGGGGGTGTGAAAAGGTTCTTGGTGAGTGTTCGCGGGGGGGAAGGAGGTAGAGGTGGCTGGGGTGGTGTGTGGCAAGAGGTGGTGGGAGGAAGTGGGGGGTTGTTGCTTGGAGGATCAGTAGGGGGGTGGCTGGGGGAGGGGGGTTGGAGTTGAACCTATTGAAAAACATGTTCAGCTCATTCGCACGTTGTTCGTTACTCTCAGCTGCACCCCCGCCTTTCCTCTGGAAGCTGGTGATCTCTCTCATCCCACTCCAGACGTCCCTGGTGTTATTTTCCTCCAGTTTGTGTTCCAGTTTCCTTCTGTAGTTGTCCTTACTCTCCCTGATGCTGTGTTTAAACTCTCTTTGTACCTGTTGGAGTTCTGCTCAGTTCCCTGATCTGAAGGCCCTCTTCTTCTAGTTGAGTAGGGCCTTCAGGTTGCTGGCTACCCACGGTTTGTTGTTTTGGGTAGCAGCGGACCTCTTTAGTGGGGATGGTGTTTTCAGTACAGAAGCCAATGTACTCTGGGACACAGTCAGTAAGGCCATCAATGTTCTCACCATGTGGCTCATACAGAGCCTCCCAGTCTGTGGCCTCCAGTGCTCCCTGCAGTGTTTCCATGGCCTCAAGAGACCATTTCCTCACTGTCCTCACCGTGACCGGGTGCTGCTGAACCACAGGCTTGTATAATGGAGAGAGCAGGACTAGGTTGTGGTCTGACCTGCCCAGTGGTGGCAGGGCAGTGGAGCTGTATGCATCCTTAACATTTGCATACAGCAGGTCCAAAGTCTTATTTTCACGGGTGGTGCATGTAACAAACTGGTAGAAAGTCGGGAATGTGGATGAGAGGGAAGCATGGTTAAAGTCCCCTGTGATGATGATGACTGCCCCGGGATGTTTTGTTTGTAGTTCGGCAGTCACAGTGTGGATGACGTCACACGCTGCCTCCGCGTTTCCTGATGGTGAAATGTAAACAGTAATGGCGATGACACTGGTAAACTCCCTTGGCAAATAATATGGACGAAATCCGACGGCGACGAGCTCGATGTTCAGGCTACAGACCTGCTCTTTAACAGAGATGTGCCCGGGGTGACACCACCTGTTGTTCACGATCACGGCGAGGCCCCCTCCTTTCTTCTTACCGGTCGCGGTGGTGCCTCTATCTGCTCGAACCGTCTGGAAGCCGGGAATGGTGATGTTAGGGTCCGGTATCTGCTCATGCAGCCACGTTTCCATAAAGCACATGATACTGGACTCCCTGTACTCCCTCTGTGTCCTTATGAGCGCTTCCAGTTCATCCACTTTGTTTGCCAACGATCTCACATTTCCAGTGATAACTGCGGGAATGTAGGGCTTAAACTTTCTCTTCTTCCTTCTCCGTTTGAGCCCCGCTCTGCAGCCTTGCTGTCTCCGCTTTAGCTCCTTGGGTACAGTGAGTCTCTCTCTGGCCAAGAGGGTCGGGTACCTCAGAGCCACCAGCTGGTCGCGGGTGTAAACAATGCCGGCGGTATTGCAGGCATGGCTCCCAGTGATCCGAAGAGACCCGAATGCAAATAAAATGATTAAAAAGTGTCTTATCCACTTGAAAAGCATCTTGCTGTACGTTGTCTCAATGCACAGTGCAAGAATAGCAAAAATAGCACTAAGAAAAAAAATACTCAATAAAAATACAAAAAACTAACATAAATACCCGGAGCTGCTATGACAGGCTGCCACTAGGATGGCGCCATTTTTCCATCATGTGCCAAACATGCTAATTATTTTTTATATTTTAAACATTTTATTATTCTGCACCCTGAACCCATCAGTTTGTGGGTGGGATAAACTCATTTGGATTGTTTTAATTACAGTAATTTGTGGCGTTTGCCACAAGCTGGCCTTGTGGTTAGCGTGTCTCAACTGGGAGATCATGAGTTCTACGTACTTCCGATCAGGTCCTACCAAAGACCATCAGAAAAATGGTACCTACTGCCATCTGACAAGACACGCTGCAATACAGATGTGAGTAGGGAGCCAAACTCTCACAGTTACCAGAGGACTAGCCCCCCACTGTAACCCTAGCTATATAATAGGTGAGAGGCTGAGGGCTATAGAAGAGGAGATCGGCTCCACCCAACACATCTTAAGGGCCTCATTAGCACTGGCATGGGAGACTGCCTGGGAAGACCAGGTCCTGACATGGGAGGGACTTTGACTTCGTGGAGGTTGCATAATGTATGTGACAAATGATGTGTCTTAGTAGCTATGGTCTTATTTTATATTCCACTGAAATAAATAACATGAAACACTAGGCCATGATCCTTGTGGAGATGCTGGCACTGATTCAGGATATCTTGTTGTGAAGTGGTACCCTTCTGCTTGACTGGATAAATGGCCTAACAAGGTCTGTGACAATTCTTTAAAAGAATAGCTAGTTAAGCTGATGTGGGCACAAAAATGCATTTGGGGTGGTCATGGATTCACCAAGATGCCATGAATGCCTGGCCAAAGGAAATGAGTTTGTGCTGAATACACCTCAACTTCACATCCAGGCATTTACCTATAAAGCCATGGATTGAACCAGTCTTCAGTGGATCAGGGTCTGTGCACAGCCCAATATTAACTAAGGCATGATGAATACCTCTTCTTCTTGAGTAATGACCAGTGGCCTCTAGATTTGGTGCCATGGAATCCTGGAGTACCTAATCCAACTCCATTTAAGTACTGTACATATCCACATTACTTATTCTCCAAATAACTCCCAGGTTTCAATGTAATAATATTAGCAGCATGCTATTCAGAAAAACCTAAAGCAGGTCTGGGACGAAAACATTGCTGGTTTGATTCTGTAGACCAGCAGGAAAAAATGTGTGGGGATGGGGAGTGAATGATCAAGGCTGAAGTGCCCTCGAGCAAGGCACCCAACCCCCAACTGCCCCCTGGGAGCTGTAGCGCAGCTGCCCACTGCTCTGGGTGTGTGTTCAGTGCTTCAGATGGGTTAAATGCAGAGAAAGAATTTTGCTGTGCTGTAATGTATCTGTGTAAATACATGCTAATTCAAAATCCCTGTTTTTCTTATTATTATTGTTGCTATTGATGATGTGTCTCTCAACAGCACATACTGCTATCGTTCTTTTGCCCCACCCTAATGCTAACTCGTAGATAATATTCACTTCAACACCTAATCTAAACACCTACGACCCTAATCACCTGATTCTTGGTACAACATGAGTAATAAGTGAGTAAAAAGTCCTGATCTTGATTCCCATTCCTTACACATGAAATAATAATAATAATGATAACCTCAAACGCCAGAAACCTTCCTCCATGTGCTGTTCCCACACACACACTTGACTCAAGTCCAGTTTTATATGAAGCAGTCATTTCTGTCTAAGAAGCTTAAATCGAAGTGAGAAACTCAGTGATGTGTTTAGAAACTTTTATCATGAACTCACCACACACACACACACACACACACACACACACACGTGTGAGTCCAAACCCACTGAGCCAAACAGCTTCAGACTTTAAGAGGCTTACCATTTTGTCCAAAACACACACACACACACACACACACAGACACACACACACACACACACACACACACTTAACTATATCCAAAAACATCAGCTATTTATTGCCAGTTGTTAGCTTGTG
Organism: Notarius kessleri; assembly: GCA_025212355.1. NCBI lineage: Eukaryota > Metazoa > Chordata > Actinopteri > Siluriformes > Ariidae > Notarius > Notarius kessleri. Next base: position 67,728,907 of record JAOBAM010000028.1, on the reverse strand, counting down.
ATTTAAGAGTCAAGCAAATATTAACCAGAGAAGCACACACACACACACACAATTAAAAAATGTTCCTCTATAAAACTGAAAAAGAGCATATGTTAATTATCAATTATTCTCTCAAGTTGAAGTGAATATCGGTGAATAATAATCGAGATGAAGTCGAGGTCGAGGTTATTATTAACTGATATTCACTGAGGCAGATAATTGTTTTAGTATAAATACATTGTTTAAAAAATCATATTAAAAATCATTTATTTCAAACTTCAAAAGCGGCAACTGAATGTAATAATTTTGTGGTACAGACTTGTGTCACTTATCTACGCCGAATCACATAAAATACTTTGTTTTGAAATCAATAAAATAAATCACAAATCCATCTTCCCTTTGAATAGTTTTAGACCAAACTTCGTAGCATCTTTAGTGCTTTTAGGAATAGCATTTTCTTTCATCATATGTAATTCTTCCTCACTAACGGTGACAAAGTGATTGGCTGCCATTTTGCCGAGTCACTCGAGGTGATTATCGAGAAATAGTCCAAATCTCTCAACCAATCAGAGTGCGTGATTTCCTATAATCACCTCTGTATTTATACTAAACACATTTTAAAGTCAGAATTAATAATAATAATAATAATAATAATAATAAATGTATATAGCACCATTTTCATACCCAAGGTCACGTTACAATTATAGGGGAAAAAAAGGCCACCAAAAGAAGGCCAGGATGCCATTCCAATGGTGTAGCAGCCACAGTCACACCAAAAGGTGCATGAAAATAAGTCCCATATTACCTGCACAGCCGCCATGCCGCTGCCGGGCAACGCCACTCAGAACAATGTGCCATGGATCCACAAAGTGAGCACAGAAGCACCACCACACAAAGCGCTGGTATGTCCCAAACCACCTGCACAGCCACTGCAACGCCACCGGGCAACATTGCTCAGAACACAGCACCAAGCACAAAAGCACTGCCACACAGAGCGCTGGACAACCCTGATGTTAAAAGAGCAACGAGCTCACTGCAGTCCATAGCAAGGAGCACAGGCATCACCAACGGCAAACCAAGGCCTGGAGGGAACCGATGCCCAAAACTGGGTCCAGAGCTACACTACAACCAGTGGACAAAACACTCAAACAAAAACAAAAAACAAACAAACATCAAACTGCACAAACACAAAAAAGAAAAACAAAAGGGAAAATAAAATACAATAAAATAAAAAGCTCCGGTGAGAAGTGGCAGCCAGAATGCACACAGCATTCAACTCAACTCAACTGGAAACGGGAAAAAAAAAACTTATATGAGAATTATAATACGGAAGCCGAGAGCGGCCCTCATATCATCTTTTTTTAATTCACCTTGTTATCCCGAGAAAACGGCATAATTAATTAGAGATCTCGAGAAAACAAACCGTTATCCCGTGATAACGATATAATTAATCAATTATTGAGAATGTAACGGACATAACAGAACAGAAATGGATTTCTTCGATGCCTTGAGAGAGAGGGGGGTTCCAGAGGAGAACATCGCCCGGATGATAGAGGACAAGGTGAGACGAATGTATTTAAACCTCACAAATGTTGACGGTGCAGATCTGTGTATTTCATGAAGGTAGTCTGTTGCATCAAGCAGCAGGAGGCTAGCATGCTAGTGCTGCAAAGTGTTCCTCACACTCAGCGCTAGCTTGCTCTCTGGTGGTAGCTTAAGTGGCTGGCTAGCGATTCAATCTTTGCTCAAGTCAAGTGCAGTCTAACCATATTCGTGTTGTTCGTGTGCGTTGTTATTTCTCTGTACATATGGCTGTATACATGAACAGCTTACATGCACAGAGAGAGGTAGTTAGCTCTAGACTAGCGTAGCAAATATCAACCATCTATGGCCACAGTGCTGAGTTCGTCTGGAGAAAAGCACAGCAGACGCATTTGCCACTGACATACTCGCAGTCAATCGCTCATTAATCGGCATAGATTGGATATGTTGTCTTTGCCAGTAATGTCATAAGCATCAGATATTTACACAGCCTCAGCCCTCAAGTAACTTTTCCGACCATTTTGTTGTCTATAAGCAGCGTAACGCTACTCTCCTCACTGAAACAGGTCTGCGACTGTCTGACCCGTTGTAGCTGCTAGCTGTTCAGTGTGATACTTATTCAGCAACATCCTATTCATTCATAAGCTGCTAGTTCATTCATTCACGAACATGAACACCAAAATCTTATTGCAGTGTAGTTCTAGAACTAGTTCTTATGTGGGGAGGGAGAGAGAGAGACGAGTAGGGATGTGTTGACTACACCTAAAATATTATCAATATGTGGCAGTGGAGTACTGAGAATAACCATTGAGGGACTGCGAGCATGACCAGAGATCTAGGCTAACTAAGTTGCAGTAGTACTAAAATGTAGTGTCTGTATTTGAAGTAGTTTTTCCATCTATTTCTTCTTGTTTCATATGTTGACGTAAGTAGTAGTAGTTGACAATTAAAAGACAAACCTGAGTAAGTTAACCTGGAGGCAGTGGTTAACCTGTTGATGCGAGATCCCTTTGCCTTGATGGCAATGATGCATCCGGGCTGTTTTATTATAAGGGATACCATTAGGCTTAACTTAGCCAGAAGTCACTTATTTCTATTTTATTTTCAGAACTTTAATTTTTTTAACACGCCTACTATGCAATACATTACTGGAGTTAAAAACATAATTTTGAATATTTTATTACAACCACTTCTGTTTAAAGGACACTGCAACTTATATTCTAGTCATTTTATAGTGCTTGTACTTCTTCTCCAGTCCTGTGCTCCAGTACTTTATAATACATTTCTAGCAGGGACTGACCCTGTGATTCAGTAGAGCAAAGTGCTGTGTGACAGTATGCATATGATAGTAGCCTAGTGCAAGTACATAAGGCAGAGCAGTGATAAAGTCAAGAGACCAGCATTATATATGAACAATAAACACAGATAATAATAATAATAATAATAATAATAATAATAATAATAATAATAATAATGTGTTTTCAGGTGGACCAAGACATCATGACAGCAATAGATGAAGACACCTTGTCGAGGTATATTCCTCATCTGGGCGACAGAGTGTTTGCCAGGAACTGGACCAGTGGTGAACGCAATGAAGAGAGGAAGAGAATCCTTGTGGATCGACTTAGGTCCAAAATGAGGCTACCTAGCACCAGTGGTCCAGCACCGACAGCCACTCAAAGCCGCAATAGGATTGGTGTGGGGAACAAAAATGCAGAGAGAGACACGAGGAAGATTGAAGTAGGGTGGATGAACTACCACAATGGTGTTATGAAACAGGTTCGACGTCCAACTGGAGGTGGCACAAGGGAAATCATAGTCAGGAAAAGTGACACCATGAAAAAAATACTTGAGGATGCAAAGAAGATGTTTTTCCCTAATGGCAAATCCACAAAAGGACATATGGACGAATTTGAATTCTCACTCTGTGTTATGGGTTCAGGTGAGCCTTTAGAAGACACACTGACTGTTGGGAGTGTCTATGACACAACACGTCATAAACTTCTTCGATTGTATGTGTGCTCTAAGAGAAAAGATGCTGAAACTTCAACTGATTTGAATGCCACACCTGAGTCACCTCCTCAAGACAGCTCACATGCAGAGAGTACTTGTACTTCAGTAAGCAATACTACATCAACACCAGACAGCCTCTCTCCACATGCCTTTTCTTCTACTTTATCTCAGCTCAGCCCTATAATGCCTGCTCCAGTGTCTGAAATAGGACAGCTTGTGTCTACCCCAAGCCCTCCCATACCTGCATGTGTGATTCCACATTCAAATGAGGAAGATGAAGAGGTAATATTTCTAGGTGATCCTAGGAATGTGTCATGTGACGACACAAATGACACACTTGTGTATGAGCCACAAATTACACCTATGCCTACATTTGGCAATTTGCTAACCAATTTGCTTGCTGATAATGTGGTTGATGCAACGTGTGATGCAAACTCCACCTCTTTCTTTGAAAACCCGGAAAATGTTGCAGAGAAGCAGCTCCTCACTATTCGTTCAGCCCACTGCATTACAGATATGATTAATGCCTTCTCTGACCCCAACATCCTGGATGCGAATATTACTTTTCAGCGGGTTCTGGAAAATGAAGACATAGAAAATGGGGTGGGCCGTGGCCTCGTGCTGGACTGTCTAACAGACTTCTGGTCGAAATTTTATTTGTCAAGGACCTCTGGCACCACATTCAAGGTACCCACCTTGCATCACGCTTACAAAGAAAGAGAATGGGAAGCAGTGGCCCGCATCGTGGCCTTTGGTTGGAAGTAGAGGTATCTTCCGGTGCAGCTGGCAAGGCCATTTCTGTTAGAGGCTTTCTCCATCAACCCATCTACCTCTTCATCTACCTTGATGGAGGCTTTCTTCAATTACATCAGCCCCAATGAAAAAGATGCCCTCACTGAGGCTCTGAATGATTTCCACAATGCCGACTTTGATGAGCTGCTAACCATTCTAGGCAGTCACAGCTGCACAACTCTGCCTACAGAGCAGAATTTGGCCAAACTTCTCGATGAAATTGCTCACAAGGAACTTGTGCAAGAACCTGCATTCATAATAAAATGTTGGAAGCCAATCCTGAAGGTTATTACAGAGAGAGACTCCTTCACAGCTGTGGCTCTGGAAAAGATCCTGGATGATTTGAAGCCAAAGGCAAGAAATCTGACCAAAACCATTCACTTCCCACATGAAATGTCACAATCAGAGAGGACAACCTCTCTGCATGTTCTGAGATTTGTCAGAGAAATGGATGTTCAAGAAATTGGACACTTTCTGAGGTTCTGCACTGGCTCTGACCTGTTCTTGTCCAAAACCATTCAGGTGACATTTACTAACATGTCAAACTTTGAAAGGCGCCCAGTAGCACACACCTGTTCATGCAGCTTGGAGTTAGCGTCTACCTATGCAAGTTTTGCAGAATTTCGAACCGAATTCTTAGGCGTTTTGAAGAGTGGAGTATGGGTCATGGATATGGCCTAACACAATGATTTTTGGGTCATATCTATGTGAAATATTCCACCTTTATTCCCAGGTTTGAATTGCTATGACAGCGTATTTGTTTACAGGATTGTTTGACAGGATTCTATGATTTTAAATCATTAACTCCTGAATGTTACTGATGCATTATTACTCAACTTATAAGAATGCAAATGTTCTTCCTGATGGAATTACAGCTTGTTTTGCTTTTTATTGCTGACATAACGTTTTCAATGTTTTAATGTGTTTTAAAACCAGCAATGTTTATACTGTCATGTGATATTTCTGCTGCAGTATTTTCTGAACTTGTCGTTACACACATTACTGTGGATTGTGTGATATTGCTGAATTCAGTTTTGCAAGTCATGATAGTTGTTTAATGATATGTTTACCTTCCACTCAACTTATAAGAAGTCAGGTGTTTTTCTGACTCTTCGTTTTTCTGTTTTTCTGTCAGGTGTTTTTTGATGCCCTTACTTGCACTTCTTGAATACATTCAAAGTTGAAGGTTTTTGAACTCCTTGGAATCATTTCATTGTCTGTATGAGTTAGTCACTTATTGCCATTTGAGTTTAACTTAACTGCAGTGTGCTGAGGAAATACTGTCATTCAAATCCACAATACATGCAAAAAGACAATCAGCTGACATGCCAAGTGCAAGTTTACTGAAATCATGGCCTTAGCAAAAACATACAACAGAAATAATGACTGTTAGATCAGTCATCAGCTTCTTCCAGGAGTGCCTTTATCAATGGCCTCAGGTCTTTGTAGAGTTTAATGGCTCCATCAGC
>JAOBAM010000028.1:67653496-67666077 GCA_025212355.1 Notarius kessleri | reverse complement strand
ACTTGAGTGAAAATCTGATGTTGTTTTAGGTGATATTTATGCAGATATATAGAAAATTCTAAAGGGTTCACAAACTTTCAAGCACCACTGTATACTCCAGTCTTATTGACCCAAAAGTCATTCAACAGGCTGCCATTTTGTGTAATCATCATGAAAGTCAAGGCTGCCATCATTAAGTGAATTAAATGCATGGCTTACCTTTCGTAGAGTTGCAGGTTGGTGTCCTTCCACCCAGTTGTGCATTTTTGGGTTAAGTCCCTCTCAAATGCTCGCTGAACAAACTGGGCATTTCTTTTGTAGAGCATTGTGAATCTGTGGTCTGGAAATATGTTTCTCTGAGTGAAGAATTAATTCTTGCACATTTTTGTGGGGGCACCAAATGTGAAGGCATGTCTGAAAGTAGTCGGTACACTGAGTATTGCAATCAGATGTGTGTTGTACTTTGAAATTATGTGCTGTATAGTCCGATTCCCCCACTGGCTGTGGTTATCGAGGTTGGTGGAGCTGGAGGAAGCCTTGAAGAAGCAGCACTGTCAGTCCAGTGCGCTTTGGCGTGCACACCTGAAGAACTCTCTGGCACATTCTGGACTGCGCATGCATCGAGTGACCTTTCACATGCGTGCTGTTATCAATGCACACCTGCACTTGATTGAGGAGCAATATGTGCAGCTATATAAGGACTGTTTCGACACATGATCTGTGTGAAGTTTTACACTATGTCAGTACGCATTACCAAGTCTTATTGCCTGTATCTGATTTCCTGGTTTCCTGATTCCTGTACCTGTTCCTCATTCCCATTTTCTTGCTGCCTGTGATATCCTGTTTGCGCCTCGCCTGACCTTTTGTTTGTCTTTACGTTTCTGAGTTTGCCTGCCAATTTGGACTGTTTGCCTGTGTGTTTGTATTTCTTATTAAATATAACTCTGCACTTACATCTGCCTCATACTGCACATCTGACAAGCACCATGTTGCCATTTTCTTATGCCCTTTTCTGTTCGAAGTGCAGTCTGATAATTGCTTGCTCTCAATGAAACTTATTTGCGCTAAGCGCCGTCTGACATGCTAATGCTAACTGTATAATATGAGCACAACAAATCAAGCATACTACTTTCCCAAATGTGTCCTGATGCAAATATGACCAACAGGGTGTGGTTTTGTTTTTTTCTTTTCTTATTTGATTTTCATTTAGCAACCAGGTTTTCATTCTTAATATGATAATTACAATTTAATTAATAAAACGCAAAGTTTGGCGTCAAATGCTTGGCCTGCAGATGAGTAGGTTGGGGGGGGGCATGGCACAAAATGCCCTCCCATGATGCTGACCCTGAAACTCCATTATTCCATATCTGTCACATTACACCTTTACTGCATTTCTTGCTGATGTTGATGTTTGTTATACTTTATACTTGGTTTCGCTTGTATTTTGTACTAATATTGCTCAGATTCTTTACATTTATATGGCTGACATTTCATATTTCTTATCTTATTTATTATTTCTATTTGTGTGTGAAGTGTTAAATAGAAATCCATCATTTGACAATGACACAATTGCAGTTTTTGTTGTGCTTGACCTTATCTTTTTATTGTTGTTGTCATATAAAAATATCAGGACATGGCAGAATAAGTAGACAGTCATCCTGCCCTGAAAGACGAGGCTGAGAACATTTAAGTATGTTCTGAATACTAGTAGTATTTAGAACATACTTCAGTAGTAACTAAATGCTAGCATTAGAATCACACAATATGGGCATTAATGCACTCTTATTTCATGTTGCAGATCTATCAGTAGCAAAGAAAGAAAAGGATTTTGAAGGCAACAATATTTAATATTTTTAGTGTCTTTAAAATCCAGTTCCTCAATTCATGGCTTGAGGGAAATGGGACTGATGAGGGGAAAATTAGGGTGTCATGAGGAGTCTGTTTTAATTCCAACCTCATTCATGTAAAATAGAAGAGAATCAATGTCAGTGTACAGAATTAAAACCCCTTCCATTAATAAGCGAGAGGGAACGGAGCAATTTACGATTGAGTCATTTCAATGGAGCTTCAATAATTTATTACACTGAAAGTAAATTATTATCAGCGCACAGAAAAGAAATTATCAGCAGTCATGGCAGTGCAGGAGAAAAAATCCTTTATCCTCCTTCTTACACTGCAGTGGAATTGACATTTACACAAGTACAGAAGTACACAAGGAGAAAATACATTTTCAGGAGAATCAAATGAGTCTATTGTGCCTGATACAGCAGGGTATGATTTATTTCATTTTATTTTTTCTTTTTATGTTGAATGTGCTTTCTCTAGATAAATCTGTCACATGACTACTATAATAGTGATTTACATGCTCTCTCTCTCTCTCTCACACACACACACACACACACAGAGCTATAATGAGGTTTGTTTCTTGTCTTTTTCCATCTCAAGGTTGTTTTGCTAGTAAACTTGTTCATGTTTATTGGCAATGTGAAAAACACAGCTATAAAAATCACATTGGCGTGTTTAATGCGTGTACATGTGCTGTGTTCATTAACATATTTAATGCGTGTACATGGGCGGTGTTCATTAGCGTATTTAAAGCGTTTATATGTGACGTGTTCATTAGCGTATTTAATGCGTGTACATGTGCCATGTTCATTAGCGTATTTAATGCGTGTACATGTGCCATGTTCATTAGCGTATTTAATGCGTGTACATGTGACGTGTTCATTAGCGTATTTAATGCGTGTACATGTGCCATGTTCATTAGCGTATTTAATGCGTTTACATGGGCGGTGTTCATTAACCTATTTAATGCGTGTACATATGCCATTTTCATTTGCATGTTTAATGCATGTACATGGGTGGTATTCATTAACGTATTTAATGTGTGTACATGGGCCATGTTCATTTGCGTGTTTAATGCATGTACATGGGCGGTGTTCATTAGCGTATTTAATGCATGTCCATGCACCATGTTAATTAGCTTTTTTAATGCGTGGATATACACCGTGTTCATTAGCGTGTTTAATCAGTATATAGGAGCCTGTGCACACACAGCTGTTTATGAATACAGTCTATTTCACACATACTTTTGTCATTTTGTACAAAAATCCTCAGTCCTAAGCTTTGGAGAATGATCCAAATTGATAAATATGACTTTAGATATGAATTAAATACACTACATGGCCAAAAGTATGTGCACCCCTGACTGTCACACCCATGTAAGGTTGGAGTGGAAGATCTCGAGTGTCCTGACCGGGACCCTGACCGCAACCCCACTGAACACCTTAGGTATATGAACTCCTCTACAATCGTTAGTTCTGTTCCCTCTATGGAAATAGAGGGGCAAGGATCTGTAGAGAGTGGGGCAGACTGGTACAGGACAACTGTTTTGTCTTGACTGATGATGAGGCCAAACAGGCATGCTGCTACCGCAAATTTGTTGATGATCAACTGGAGGGTGGGCTCCTTGTATGCCATCAGAAGCACAGTCATCAACAAACAGGGCCTCCAGGATGATTTTCACTACAGTCTTTGTTTTGACTTTCAGGCAGCGGAAGTCGGAGAGGGACCCATCAGTTCTGTATCTCAAGTACATGCTTTCATGTCTCTCATAGCATGATTTAAGACATAGGTAAAGAAGAGGTTGAAGAGCACTGGGGACAGAATGCACCCTTGCTTTACACCATTTGTGATTTCCAATGTGTCAGATACCTCCCCACCAGAGAGTACTAGGCCAGTGATGTCATTGTGGAACAAGCGAATCAGATTCACAAACTTTCTTGGGCTGCCAAATTTCTCAAGTATTGTCCAGAGTGCCTCCCTGCTGACAGTATCAAAAGCCTTGGTCAGGTCAGTGAAGACTGCATATAAGTCCAGGTACTGTTCCTTGCATTTTTCTTGCACCTGACAGACTGTGAAAATCATTTCAACAGTGCTGCAGCCTGGTTTGAAGTCACACTGTGCCTCCAGGAGAATTTCTTCTGAGATAGTAAAGATCAGGCGGTTGAGGATGATGCACACATGGATCTTTCCAGCAATGGACAAAAGTGAAATGCCATGATAGTTGCCACAGTCTGATTTGCTACTCTTGTTTTTGAAAAGGGAGATTATTGTGGCATATCTGAACTCTTGTAGCATGTATTCTTCTTCCCATATGTTATTGAGGATGTTGTGGAAGGTTTTGAGGGTCACTAGTCTTATTGCTTTGACTATATCAGCAGGGATGTTGTCTATCCTGGGAGCTTTTGTTGAACTAGTCTGGCTGATGGCTTTCCCAACCTCCTGCAAGGTTGAAGGGAGGTCAAGTCTATCTATCATGGGTCTCTGCCAAATCTGGTCCAGGGCTTCTGTGCTGATAGTGGATGGTCAGTTGAGAAGGGTGCTGAAGTGTTCCCTGCACCTCTCATTGATGGCACTTCTCTCTTTCAACAGTGTGCCTTTGGCTGACAGCAGTGGAGTCATGCTAGGTTTAGATGGTCCATACACTGCCTTGGTGGAGCTAAAGAATGTCTTGGAGTTCTTAGTGTCAGTATGATGCTGGACTTTGTCTGTCTTCTTGCTACACCACTCATCTGGCATGCGGCAGAGCACACATTAGATTAGATTAGATTAGATTAGATTAGATTAGATTAGGTTAGATTAGATTAGATTAGATTAGATTAAAATTTATTGATCCCTTTGGGAGGGTTCCCTCAGGGAAATTAAGAAGGGTGGCTCTGAAGTTGCTTGAAGCAGTCCCTTTTTGAGGTGAAGGACATGTCATTCTACCATGCTGTGAAGACCTTTTGTTTTTCTTTCAGAAGCTGTGTGATAGCTTCATCATTCTCATCAAACCAGTCCTGATGCACTCTTTTTTTTTTGGTCTGAGCATCAGCAGGGCTGCCTCCTTCACTGCTGTTTTGAATTGATCCCACTGCTGTGCTGCACTTCCACACAGGAGTCCATGAGAGCTCAGTCTGTTATCTAGGCTAGTTGCAAATTGCTCATGCAGGTCTGGATGCTTCAGTTTCTCTGTGTTGAAGGATGACCTGACAAGCTTCGATGACTTCTGATGGTTGGGGATGATGTGCAACATGAGTATTGATCCGACCAGATGTGGTCAGTCCAGCACTTGGCTCCTTGCATGGCTCTGGTTAGCCTACAGTCTTTGATGTGGCAGCTGTGACAAATCACATAGTCAATATGTGCCATTGTTTGGACCTTGTGTGCATCCAAGTTGTTTTATACTTGTCTGCTTGTCTGAAGAGGGTGTTGGTAATAGTTCATTTTCAGCACAGAGGCTTAGGAGCAGTAGACCATTGGCGTTCATTTTTCCTGTACCACGTGGGCTGAGCACACATTTCCAGTTTCTGTAGTCTGTGCCAACTCTAGCATTAAAACTGTGGTTGTTTTTTAAAGTGCTTTATAAATAAAGTTGGATTGGAGTGGATTGGATTAAAGTCACCCAACAAGATGAGTTTGTCTTCAGTGGGGGTGTCCTTCACAAGGTGATCAAGATCCTCATAGAAAGCTTCCTTTGCTTCATTGCTGCTGGTCAGGGTGGGGGCATAGGCACTGATGACTGTAACATGACATTGGGAGTTAAGGGGGAATTGCGGTTTCATCAGGTGTTCATTGATGGAGAGAGGGAGGTATGGTAACTGACTAAGAAGTGTCATCTTAACGACCAGTCCCACTCCATGAATTCTATCCTCATTCTGGGCCTTACCTTTCCAGAAGAAGGTGTAGCCACCCTTGGGTTCGGCAACAGATCCTTCCCCTGCAAGCTTGGTTTCATTCAGTGCGGCAATGTCTGTTCTGTATCAGGCCAGTTATCTTGCTAGAAGGGGTGTTCTCCTCTCTGGTCTTGTGGAGGAGGTTCTCTACAGAACCCTCCATCAGTGTGTTTTCATATTTAGAACCACTAATTACCCAGTATACAACCGTTAGTTCTGGTCCACTAATCTGATTGGCCGAGCAGCATTCCAAGAGCGCTGAAATTTCCAATAACTGTACCAGTAACTTTCATCCTGTGTATGACAGCCACTTGTCTGCACATAAAACTCCACTTCCTGGTTGTCAATGGTTACTATGGTAGTGTTAATGGCATCATCAGTGCTCATGGCAAATGATATTTTCAGGAATATAACTTTTGACTTAAAATATGAAAACTCATCAGATGAAGATGAAAAGGAAGAAGGGATATCAATTTCACCAGAAGCATCTTTAATAAGCTGGGGAATGCTGTGTCCTGATGGTTAGAATAGCAGCTTTGGGACCAAAAGGTTGCTGGTTTGATTCCCTGGACTAGCAAGAATGGCTGAAGTGCCCTTGATCAAGACACCTAACCCCAACTGCTCCCCGAGCTGCTCTGGGTATGTTGTATGTCACTCTGGATAAGAACATCTGCTAAATGCTATTAACGTAATGTAACAAGAATGTAGTATAAATCAGTGTGAGCTAGCCAGCTAGCTGATGTGCTATAAAGTGGGTGTGGCTTCTTTGGGATCTATTTCTACTAACAAAGCAAATATAAACAGATCATTCGGAAACACTGTGTATGAAATGTCACTCAATATGAATTTCTTGTTTATAGAACTGTTGTATAAAAGAGATATCACACTCGAAGTCATGCTGCTGTACTGAATATCAGCGTGGTTGGGATTAGCTATGACACTCAGCTGAGTAAATCTTAAACTCCTGACAGGTTCTCAATATTAACCCAAAAGTAATGAGTATTAATTCGGAGTTTACTGCACACTTAATTCATCTCTTCTCACTGTATGCTAATGTATCTCATATCATCTTATGTTACCCGATTTCATTTTATTTCCTCTTGGCTTATTTCAGTTTTTCCACATTCTCTCATTTTATCTAATCCCCGTGTTAGCTTCTCATTGTGCTTTATCTAATCTTATTTCATTTTATCTTATCTGATCGCCTCATATTTCAGTTCATTTCACTGTCTCATCTTATCTCACCTCATCCTATTGTATCTCATATTTCACATTGTCTAATCTCATGGCATCTTATCTCAAATTATCTTCTCATGTTATCCTGTTATCTCATTTTATGATACCTGAATCTTACCTCATTTCATCAGATTTTCATCTCGTCTTAAATCTTAAATTGGATCCAGTTACAGCATTAATAATGGACACAAGTGATATAACTACAATACACCACTTGGAACATGAATTCTTGTCATTTTCTAAATAAGCAACTCCTCATGCTTTCTCTCTGGTTTCACAAAAGGAAAGGGGATTGATTAATTTCAGCTCATACAGACCATAATAATCCTTCAGTCCCACTGGTATTAACATATTCATGAAAACTAAACAGCATTGGATCAGAACTATAATCAGAACATTTACACTGATTCATCAATCCATGATTCAGCACTTCAGCAAAATCCTGACGTGGACAAATAAATATAAATTAAAACCAAATCTGGTCATCAGCTTTAGAATTTTTTTTCTTTTTAGAAGACTGTTAAATGATTTATGAGGAAAAGGGATTCATTTTGAAAATCACAGATCCAGGTCATGCTCACTTGATGTCATGAATATTCATAAGCAGCAGATGTTGTTCATGCTAATAAATATTTATATGTGATTCATGTTTATCATGCTAATGAATATTCATATGTAAGATACAGTTGGCATGCTAATGAACTGCTAATTGATGCTGTTTTTGGTAATGCTATAGAACAATATTTTAAATTTCAAAAGTCAAGAATCGAAAGGAGGTTTAAGAAAGAAATAAAGAAAGAATGTATGTATGTATGTTTTAATCCCTAAAAAAAGCTTTAAATGATTGGAGTTTTTCATTGAAGTGATGGAAAAGGAAGAAAACTGAATCAGTGAGAAATACAAATGTGTGATAGAACTCTGATGATTGTGAATTCATGAATTTTTTGTATGTCTTCAGATGTTTGTTTATCTATAAGGTATAAATTATGAGGTTTTAATGAATGATAAGTGTATAATGAGACATGCGTCTCACTGCTATAACAGTTTGGTAGAACAGTCTCTATTTGTCATAAGGAATTTGTAAAACTTGGAGCGGGTGGGTGGAGCACAGAAGTACGGCAGGCCAGAACCGAGTTGTTAAAACTCTTTATTGTGCCACTTTTCAGTCACACACACAAACAAACAAACTCCCAGTCACCCAGACACACACATTAGACGTCTGGTTCGGGAGGGAGCTCTCTTCCTCCTCTCTCTCCCTTCTCATATAGGGCGCGGTCACTGGGGAAGACACACAAACACAGGTTAATTGACATCAGGTGCAGTGATTCTGCCACTTACCTTCCCTGACTCCGCCCTCCGGTCACAGACCAACGCTTGACCACGCCCTTGCTGCCACACCCACCTTTGACCTGATCTTAGTGATATGGTCCTTGTATGTGAGGGACCGGTCAAGTGTAACCCCTAAGTAGACAGGCTTGGTGAAGTGCTGCAGCCATTTACCATACCAACTAATCTGTAGTTGGCGGTTGGCTTCCCTGTTCTTCAGATGAAAAGCGCATATTTGTGTTTTGTCTGGGTTAGCTCTGAGATGGTTTATGGCATAGTAAGGGATGAGACTGTCCAGAGCATTGCTGAGGGAATCTTCTACTTCTTCAAAGGTATGCTTCTGAGTTGCAATGCACAAGTCATCAGCATAGAGGAAGCTTCTGGTACCTGGGTGGATGGGTTGGCCATTAGTATAGATATTAAACAACAGAGGAGCAAGGACACTCCCTTGTGAAAGCCTGCTCTTCTGTGTCCACCATTGACTCCATCTGCCACTGAGGTCCATGAAGACTCTCCTATTTGACATGTTGCAAATCAGTTCGGTCAGTCTAACATCTGAGGTCATCTCCTGCAATTTCTTAGTAAGAATTTTGTGGTTGACTGTGTCGTATGCTGCAGAAAGATCAACAAATGCAGCACCTGTGATTTTTTTCCATTCTCGAAACCATCTTCAATGAACTGCATGACGTTCAAGAGTTGACCAGTGCATGACTTTCCAGGTCCGAAACCTGCCTGTTCTGGGATAAGATGGTCATCCACAAACGAGGCTATGCAGCTCAGAAGAAGGTGTTTGAAGAGCTTGTATGTGTGGCAAAGTAAGGAAATTGGCCTGTAGCTCTTAGGGATTGCTGAATCTTTGCCAGGTTTCAGTAGGGCAATGACTCTTGCTCTACTCCATATCTTGGGGATCTTGTTAGAGCTCACATGTTGGTTGAACATGTCAAGCAGCCATCTGAGTGTGCCAGGACCGAAGTTTAAATGATCACTTGATCAAACATAAATAAAAAAAATATTATTTTTGAGTTTTGTTTCATTTTATGCTGTCCTCTTATTGGTGGAGATTTCAATCAGAAATTTCAGATCACTGCCAGAACGTGGCAGAAAGCACTTAGCATGCATTCTAATACTGTAGATCTCAACTCCAGTGTTAATTTTGTCAATGAAAATTTTGACAATGTGTTTTGTTGATGACCTTTTATTTCATGACTAAATTGTAATGATAAATGAAAAATATTTTACAATGAAAATTATGGTGAAATCTCTGTTCATCATGCCCTGATGAATAAAGACGAGATGAAATAGCTGGCAACCTAGTTAGGTGTTCTTTTCATATGACATATGAAAGAAGTATGTGTAATAGCTCTTCTTCTGTTCTCTTGGCTGCTTACAGAGCAGGTTACTTGTAACAAACGTAATGCAAAAAACTTCGAAAACAAAAATGTTCAAGCAAACCTTTACTAATCCAATATTGACCATTACAAATTATAGTTGTTCCATTAAAATTTCAGTCAGAAAACTATGTTACTTCTAACCTGACAGTCTTATTTCTGTTAGTATAATAACCACATCCATGAACGCTAAATGGAGTGTGCCATTACAATATCAGACGGGATATTTTATACAAGCAAAACCACTAAAGCAGGGGGATAACTCTTAACTGCAACGACAATATAATTAAGTATCAGGGTCAAATGTTTATATTAATATTTAATAAATTACTAAGTTAAAAGAAATAGAAAACCTATACTGAACACCATAGGTGAACATATAGGTCAAGGTATGCTTATTTCTCAAGGGAAATTTTACAGCCAGGAGAAATATCCTTCAGCAAAATCCATTACAGTATCATGAACCTGTCTGAGAAAATTATGACTAAAATTAAAACTGAGTTCCACTGGCAAAATTGTCTAAAACAAAACAAAAAAGACTAAAATATGACTAATACCAACTACGGTTTTCAGTAAGCGACTAAGACTAAAACTAAATTTAAAATTATTGTGAAAATTAACACTGCTCATCTTAGAACCAAAGAGGTTTTTTTATGATGTTCGATTTTTGTCTGCAACTGCGAAACTGGGCCAGAAATCATTAAACCTAGCTTAACTTTCAATTCTGTTGATATTAAAAGAATGAAAAAATTATTTCTGTCATTTGGTGTAGATTAGATATGGACATAATCACAGGGTTCTTATTTGGTGGGTATCCTGTGCTACTCCTTTCAGCTCACTCTCATAATGCTCCATCTGAAGTCTACACATTCATAAATCTACATCATTTTTCTCCAGTACACTAACATCCTTTCTTGTAGCTCTTGAGTACTATTTGATATGTTCTGAATCTTTTTGGGAAGACTGAGGAAAACAATATTTTCTTTTGGTTCTCCATTTGCCATTATGTAAGAGAATTTTTTTTTGTCTTTAACCATTAAGAAACCTTGCAACCATTAATGCTGGTCCAAGTGGTACAAGATTAATCGTGACAGGGATTCTCAGTGTGTGATTCATGCTTTGTATTGTAAATACAGAACTCTGATAAAATTAGACATGACAACGGTGCAGGATTTTGAATTCTGCTTAATCACTGAAGCTGAGAAAAGCAATTCTGCTCTGGAGAAAACTATATAATATCCCAAATAGCATATTAAATGACAGTCATATGCTGGAATGCTCTTTTAAAGAGTGTCTTTCACCATATCCACTAACTTGGTACCTTGGCTGTTGTGATTATGCTAATAGTGTGATTAGATGTGTTAAAACCATGATAATTAGACGGCATGTGAATTTGGTTTACTTACATGTGCTCTAGTAGGTTATGAGATCACAGAGGGTATTTTTTTTTTTTTAAATCTCAGAGGAAGTTTCACATTCCACTAAACTTTAAATGATAAGAATACTTATAAGATGAGATATTAAAGTTGCTACCAAGCAACAAATTGAATGAAAAACAGAAAGAAACTACCTCAGAGACTTGTAAATATAAATTACCACAGTTTTCAGCCAGCTTTTATTAGAGATTTATTACATTCTCATTTTATGCGCCATGCACATCTAGTCAGGCACCAGCTTTATTGTTGAATCCATAGTGTCTGGCTTTTGGAGACTCAAAAAACATAAGCTTTAGACAGAAGGAGCCTCTGACATTTTCTGAGGAAAGTGCCCAGTGTTGTTCAGTGTGTGTGTGTGTGTGTGTGTGTGTGTGTTTGTTTCACAGTGGAGATCATAAGGTGGTTCTGTCTCTGCTGTCTGTACTCTCTCTGCTGCTGATTTTCCTTCTGGTCCAGCGGCACTGTTCACTGGTATCTAAGATCGCCTTGGCACTCGGCCTGCTGGGAGTTTACAGCTACCGTGTTGCCGTTGGCAGCATCCTATTCCCATGGCAACACTCAGCCCAAGCCATGTCCAAGTAAGTTTAAATATATTTTAATATTTCATTAATGATGTCTAGAAAGTGATGTTGACGTGCTAAGAAAAAGGCCATATTGTTGACGCTTTCAGTTGAAACATTATTTTTTAAAAATATTCAGAAGTGTTTTGGTGCAAAAGGAAATGTGATTGAGATATATATGTTTAATAATGGCTGATTGCATAGCACAAGAAAGTCTGATTTCGCTATTCACAAGCCCCATCACTCTCCCAGTCTGTCAAGCCTTGCCTTGAATTATTGTTATTTTTTTTTTTTAAATGGCCAAATACATTCAAATGGTTAACACAGTATAAAAATGTTCATATACAAGTATTTTACAATTACATCTTCCTGTATAGACGATGGTAATTAAAGCTATGGGGGGTAAGATTTTGGAGTTTAGCTCTCTCTGGTAGAAAAATGCGATTACAATCTACTTGTGGAAGAACATTTCATTACGTGGATTGTTCCACCATGTGGATTAATTTAATGGCTGAGTGTACCCAATCAAAACACATTCAGAGGAAGTGCAAGGCTGTGTCTCAAGTCCCTTAGCACACAATAAATAATATACCTAAACGATCATGATACATATACTTATGTGCTGACAAAGTATTTAGTGCAGTAGTATGAATTTTGCAACATGGCTATAACTATCCATTACCCATGTTATGAGAATAAAATAACTCAGTTGTGCATGTGACTCTTGTATTTACTGAATACCATATGAAAGAGCAAAACCTTTCAAAAAGAGCTTGCGAGCGTTAGTTGTCTATCCAACATTATGACTGTCTGAAAGTCGTGATGTAACTGTGCTCATTCTGTGGAATCACAAGCACAACAGTGTCATGGTTCTGCAACTCTCTCTCATCTGGTAACATTCCACTCATTATCACTCTATCAGGTTCACCTGCTGCCTAT
>JAOBAM010000028.1:67315278-67333868 GCA_025212355.1 Notarius kessleri | reverse complement strand
TGTCAGCGGGGGGGCGGAGTTGTTAAGACCAACAACAATAGCAAGACCGCGAAAGGGCGCCATTTTTAAATAAGTGATGAGATATCATGGATGCAGTAAAGCAGCAGTCATCCATTATTGTTGTTGTTGTTTCTTTTTCTTCTTCTCTGTGTTGTTGTTGCTTTGATGTTCGCGCCAAGGCAAATGCAGCAACGTAACTGATGTATATAGTGATGTAATGACGTGGCTCCTCTTAGCACCCCAAGCTATGGAAAAGCAAACTGGTTCTCAGTTGGTTCGCAAGTTGAACGAGTTGTGAACCAGCACCAGCCCCGAACCAGCCCTGGAACTGATTTGGTGGAAAAAGGGTATGTGGGGCCCAGGCAGAGCTTGTAGCTGGTATTTGAGTCGTGAACATGTGCCGAGCTGGAGTAATCAGAACCCTAACACAATTTGAGGATGAGGACATGTTGTTCTGGACTCTGACTGAGGTTTGAGATGTAATTCACTGAGACCGCAGCTCCCAAACTGTCAAACTGGAAACATACGGCGTGTCTGCTTTCGCTTTGCAGTGCAGCTTCAAGTCGTAACGATAACACTGCGCTTTATACGAAACACACCCAGACTTCCCTCTGTGTGTGTGTGTGTGTGTGTGTATGAACCGCATAAACATTTGCACTTTGACAGCTTCATCACAAACGGCAGTTTGAATTTTCCAGAGGTTCCTACTTGACTGTGTGAAGTCACATTATAAATAAACATGATGAAAATGTTGCAACAGTTTCCACAGTCTTTCACGCGGTGATCAGAAATTCCTCGTTATTGTCAAATAAACACTTTCGGACTTTTTCTGTGTCGTTTCAAATGTGGCGCCGCTAATAACTAGCAATTGTAGGGGTCAGTGTGTCCATTCTGGTGTAGAGATTTAAACTCTGCTGTATTATGAGCAACGAGAAAAGCACTGAGTGGAGAAAACACAGACGGCATGGCGCCATCATTTCCCTTCTGAAGAAACGAAGCCAAAAATCCTCCACCATGAGAGTCAAAGTCAGGTACACCTACTTATTTGGTTAACCCCACCCCCTTTCCCCAATATCAAGGTCAAGCACATCACTAACGCTGTCAGTCACTTCATTCCCAAGTGTAGCCACGCCTTCTTACGATTATGAGAAAAACATTTTAAAAACTGATTTCTGAGGGAAAATATTCACTTGCAGAGATCAGCATCAGGAGAACTAGCAGTTTGAATTAAACACTGTAGATGGAGAAACAGTTTAGACAAGAAAATCTGTTTTATAATCAAAACAAATGGGGATGAGTGGAGCTAAAAATGATACCACAACCATCCAGCAGGGGCACTAGACCTGTGCTGGCTTCACTTTTTACAGACGATACACTGTCCATGTTGTTCTTACAGTCACTGGTTAAACAGTCACACTGAACAAAAAAAAAAAATCCTGACAGATTTACAAAAGTTTCACTGTTTTTCTTCGGACTCGTGATCATCACCTGTAAATACCCAGCATGTTCATGGCACAGCTGATTTACATTCAGCCGCAAAACTCCTTATAAGCAAAGAGAAATGAAAATGAGATAAAAATGCTGACTACATAGTGAAAGAGCGCCCCCTAAGCATGGTATGCGCTAAATCTTCCAATAATGCAGCTCAGCCATTGCAGCTTTTCCTCCCACCATTACTGAGCCCGGATCGAACGGCTAGTTGGATTTGCCTTCATTTATGGATTTGTCGTTAAAATGAATTGAGTGATTTAAACTCGACACTCGCTTTAATCCGTTTATAAACTCGCAGTAACTCAGTGACACTTATATGATTGGAAGCTGATCAGTCGAGGCTCACATAAGGGAATCTCCTTATCTGGGAATGCATACAAATTCATGAAGTAAATGTATAATACAAAGGTTTTCCATACCGTATCGTGATGAACACCACGCCTCTTGTGTAAATGCTCCTGTGAACCATTTCTGAATAAAATCTGTTTGTATAGTGTGCAGTAAATGATGCTGTAATCCTATTGGCTGGAAAATCCCAGTATTGTGTTCCTGATTCAGAGTTTAACTCAACTCAACTCTGTTTAAACCTAAACCTTGTGTCAGTGTGGAAAGTGGACTCGTTGATCCGATTACATGTGACAGGAGGACCTGAGAAGATGAGTCCACCCTCTGAAGTCCATCCTTTCATCCTGCATGTCCACATTTGCAACCAATCACAGTGACGTTGCGTGCGGTCGGTCCGAGGCGGTCATGAAGCAGCGTGTGATGAGCAGTGACGGGTCTCGTCCTGGCTCCGGTTAGTCTTGTTAGGTCTAAACGAGACCAGAACTGCCCTTTTTGTTGTTGGACAAGGACAATTCGAACAGTACTTTGTGACCTGGAGCTCACATCTTTGATTGGATTATTAAGGAATCTTTGAGCGAAAATGTCATCACAAATCATTACCTTCCCTCATTCTGTCACCACTCCTTTATTCACTCGCACGTGGAGCAGCAGAGAGGACGTGCTGTCCAGATGAGCTGAACGTCCCTCATTAGTGTGGCGTGTTTTTGCTTTGGATCATGCAACGATGCTTTAGAAATGGGAAAGGACTTTACAGCGCTAATCCCAACAGATTACAGTGACGTTATTAGACACAGCATTGCTACTTATTAACACATAATTTTGTCTTTAGTTGTGCTTCTGAGTCTTCTTTAGCTTGCTGGAGATTTCCTCCTGCTATTATACACACTCGGGATAGAACCGTAATGTGTTCATAAAACCGTAAAACACACACTAACACAGATACATGGTGGAGGTGCATTATTATTATTATATGGTTTTTATTAATTACATAATTGTTTAGTTTAGTTATTATTATTATTATTTCAGAAAAAGTAGGAGGGGTTTATTCATGTGGGTATTTTTGAGATGGAGCCTGCCATTGCCGCCAAGCGAGCTGCTCTCCTCGCTTACAATAGAGAGCCCTCAGCAAAGACGCTTGCTGCTTTATGCACAGCCCAAAGCAATGCCCAGCGGACCGCCAGGAGATGCGCCAACTAGTACTGGCTGAAGTTGTGCCAGGACATCCAGGTATCGGCAGACCTTGGCAACGTCTGAGCCATGTACGATGGCATGAAGAAAGCTTTCGGCCCAAGCATCATCAAGACTGCTCCCCTCGAATCTGCCTCTGGGCAAGTCATTACTGACTGCAGCAAACAGATGGAGAGGTGGGCGGAGCATTACCAGGAGCTCTACTCCAGGGAGAACACCGTCACATGCACAGCCATCGAAGTGACCACCCCACTGTCCATCATGGAGGAGCTGGACACCCCACCCACCATCGAGGAGCTCAGCAAGGCCATCGACTCGCTAGCCTGTGGTAAAGCTCCAGATAGCGATGGCATCCTGCCTGAAGTCATCAAAGCCAGCAAGGAAAGCTCCCTCTTGAGCCACCTACACGAGCTTCTGCTCCAGTGCTGGGAGGAAGGGACAGTACCTCAGGACATGTGTGATGCCAAGATCATCACGCTGTACAAGAACAAAGGGGACTGCAGAGATTGCAACAACTATCATGGTATCTCGCTCCTCAGCATCGTCGGCAAAGCCTTCACCTGCGTTGTCCTCAACAGACTGCAGCTCCTCGCCGAGCGGGTGTACCCAGAGGCACAGTGTGACTTTAGAGCGGCCAGATCGACCATCGACATGGTTTTCTCCCTGAGACAGCTACAGGAGAAGTGCCATGAGCAGAGACGATCCTTGCTCATCGCCTTCATCGACCTGACCAAGGTGTTCGACTTGGTCAGCAAAATAGGACTCTTCACCCTCCTACACTGGATTGGATGTCCCCCCCAAGCTCCTGAGGATGATCACGTCCTTCCATGACAACATGAGTGGCACTGTTCAGTATGATGGATCATCCTCGGACCCCTTCCCAATCAAGAGCGGTGTCAAGCAGGGATGCGTCCTCGCTCCGACTCTCTTCGGCGTGTTCTTCTCCCTGCTGTTGCACCACGCCTTCCGACAGTCCGAAGACGGCATCTTCCTCCACACCAGGAGTGACGGGGGGCCTCTTCAACCTGGCATGCCTCCGAGCAAAGATGAAGGTGCAGAAGGTCCTCATCAGAGAGATGCTCTTTGCAGACAATGCTGCCCTCACCGCCCACCTGGCAGGACCGTGTCACCAACACCGATGTCCTGGCCAAGGCAGGGATACCCAGCATGTTTGCCATGCTGACCCAGAGATGCCTGCGCTGGCTAGGCCACGTCAGCTGCATGGACGACAGCCGCATCCCAAAGGATGTGCTGTATGGTGAGCTGGCCACAGGCTTTAGACCCACAGGACGCCCTGCATTACGCTACAAGGACATGTCCAAGCATGACCTGAGGTCAGGCGGCTTCAACCACGCAGACCTGGAGGTGGCGACTCACCACCAAGACCGTCGTTGGGGAAGCCGAGGAAAGGAGAGAGACCCAGTGGGGGGAGAGGAGGCTCCGATAACAGCAGAGATGGCAGATGACATCAACAGACACCCGACCAAGCAACTTCACCTGCAGCAACTGTAGCAGACCGTGCGGCTCGCACATCGGCCTATACAGTCATACTAGGTGCTGCAACTCAACAACTGATGAATGACCCCTGGTGCAGATCACCATGATCTTTCAAGATCGAAGGAGCCAACATCTGGAAAGAGCCACTAGACATAACTTTGCATTAATTCCTAGCTGTCCAGCTTTTGACTTCACTGCATTTATATGCCTTTGGCAGCTTTTATGAAGTGTTGGGAGATGGCCTTGGTCTTAGTAAGGCATCTATGAGCAGAAGTGTTACAGTGGTAACAGGTGCTGTTACAGCATGCTGAGAGAATGACCTTTCCATCCACACCAGAAGTGATCCCCAGAGCCAACTAAGGCTTTCATGCCATTGCTAACGTTACTTGGGTCATTGGCATGATCGACAGTAACCTGATTCTGATTGCAAATCTATCCAATAATGAGCCAGCATACTACTCCCAGAAAGACTACCCAGCTCTTAACATCCAGGTAGTCTGCGACTATCAGGATGTCTTCACAAGCATTGTAAAGTGGCCAGGGAACACCCAGGACACATTCATCTGGGCCAACTCTGCTTTCTGCCAGTTGGCAGAAGGTGGTGGCTTTGGGGACTGATGGCTCCTAGCACACAGTAGCAACCCTTTGCACCTGCTCATTCAGTGCTATTTTACTGGCAAAGAGAGGTTGTACAAAAATATTAAATGCAAAGGCACCAATAATAGTGGCATGTGTTTTTGTTGAAAATTATATCTTGAGGGATTTGTTTTTCTCTGAATACATTTATTTTAATTAAAGGTTAGATTTTTCTCATTTTTTTCAGTGTGTGTCACATCCACGCACATTTGTACAAGCACTGAACTTTCACTCATGTGCACTCTGAACAGCATGTGCCTCTAATGACAAGCACCTGCCTTGGATTAAATGCAATCAGCGTGCGCATAAAAGGACGCTGCCTACACCTATATGGTGTGAAATATTGTGTTTATTACCATTATCAAGCTGTTATTGTATTGTTTCCCTGGTTCTTGACTCACATTTTTGTCCCTTTTTGGATTCTAACCTTGACTTGCCCAGTTTAGTCTGTCTGTGCCTTGCTCGACCTTTTTGCCTCTTTATCATTAAATGTTCTGCCTGCTGTTTTGGACTGTAAGCCTGATTGTTCCTTTTATAATAAAGACAGTCTTCTGCATTCATAGCCGTCTCCACTCCAACCCCTTTACTAACAGAATACTTTGCCAAACATGGATGTAGCAGAAGAAAACAGGCACACCGTTTAGCTGGGATCTATAATTTTTCTTCAGCATCTGGGGTTGGACATACCGGCACCATAAGACAGAGTGGAACAGTTGCCTAATGGATTTTTTCTGCAGTGCAGTTTTTTTTTTTTCTCTAAGAGGACTGAGAGCCCAAAACTCCTGAGACATTGTGGGTTGGCTGCATGATTTATTGGCTCACTGGACCAGCACACTGGTGGGCTGAAGGCCTGGTGAAAGTGTGGTGCCCATGCCTCATGAGCTCCTAGGCATTTGCTGAGGAACTCAAGTCCTGGTTCCAGACCTCCAGGAAGGAGGACCCCCATAAAGTGTGTATGAGTGTGTGTGTGTGTGTGTGTGTGTGTGTGTGTGTGTGTGTGTTTGTATTATATATACACACACTCTGAAATGTGATCAAGAGGAAGATGGATGGTCACAAGCCATCAAACAAAGCTGAGTTGATTAAATTTTTTGCACCAGGAGTGGCATAAAGTCACTGAAAAGCAACATGAAAGACTGGTGGAGAGCATGCCAAGATACACAAAAACTGATTAAATGTCAGGGTTATTCAACAAAATACTGATTTCTGAACTCATCCCAAGTTCAAATATTAGCATTGTGTTGTTTTAAATTGAACATGATCTTGATTTCTATGCATTATTCAAGGTCTGAGAACACTTGATATTTTTTGTTATTTTGACTGGTTGACATTTTCTGCAATTAAATGCTCCAAGTGACAATAATTTTATATGGAATTTGGAAGAAATATTAGTAGTTTTTGGAATAAAACAAAAAATGTTCATGTTCCTCGAACTTACCTATAAATAGTCAAACCAGATAAAGTGAATTTTGCAGTGGTCTCTTAATTTTTTCCAGAGCTGTATATAAAATGTGGGTATACATCATCTCCCATCTGATACATAGTCTAATACACTCAGGTTCCCAGCAGAAGCACGTACATTTTCTTCCTATTATTAGCTACAGAAAGGTGCCTTCTTGAATGATTTACCCTCAAATCTTACCACAGTCTTAAACCATGAATCCTCCATAAGTACTTAATCACTTCCTGCTCTTCTGGATGCACCACAAACACCTTGGATTAAAATATTAGGAAGCTTACATGTATTCAAATCAATATAACTACACACATGAACACCACAATTACTTACAACTACTTTTTCAAAGGACTTGATATTATACATGTTTGTACAGCAAGATTATTGCACATTTTCAGCATACTCACATGTTGACTACACTCCTTCCACAATCCATAACATGGTCTCCATACCACTGAGGATGTAGTTACAAGGAACTAACACTAACCAGCTACACAATTTAATGTTTGCAAAGACCATCATTCAGTCAAACTATGGTTTTGGGAAATACCCATGTTGCTAAACAATAGGTCATAATATGCAAGTTCCCAACATAGTTACCTCAATACCTCAAACTATCAGGGAGTCCCCAGTTGGCCACAAGGTTCAAACACAGAACCTTTTTGCTGCAATGACCGTGCCAACCACTGCACCACCATGCTGCCCAAGCAAGTCGTTATTTTCTCCTATTGTTATTTTATTTTTTTTCACCATCACAGTGTAATACAATGGGAAACTAAATGTGACCCTTTTTACCATTGTTAACAGAATCATCAGATTTGTCATCTGAGCTCTTTGGCATGCTTGGAGTCCTCACTGACAGTGCTGGAAAAACAAGAGGAAAGAGTCAAAAGCATTGCTAATACTCGAGGAAGAACTTAATAATTTCTTATTGAGCGGAATTACGTTCAAAGTAATGAATACAAAACAGAGTACTTTACCAGGGCAAAAAGGGTGTGTTCAAATCAATCTCCACTAAAAAAAAAACAATTGGATTATCACCATGTCAAATTTGCACTGCTGCAGAATTTGGTTCAGTGTCAGTCCCTTGTACTGCAGGCTTCCACAATGTGGCAACCAACAACTAATTTTCTCCCTCATGTTATAAAGATAAGCAGTAAGCCTCTGGTGCTTGCAATTGTAATTATGCTCCTGCCGATTTGTAGGATCTGCCACTGGAGTCATCAGGCAGGGCTTTCGGACATAATGCAGGAGGCAGGAGATAACATGCACAGCATCATGCAATACAGCAATCATTTACAAGTTACACACTCATTCAGCTATATCCAATACCAAAGAGTTGCATGCTCCACCTGGTGGTGACATTCAAGAAGTTCAACTGTCCCAACTTCAGTGGATCCCTTTTTATTAAGAAGCTACTAAAATTAGTCAGTTATTGAACATGTACACTCACTGGGCCACTCCAATAGCCTCAGCCATGGAATTATCCAATCAGCCAATCATGTGGTAGCAGTTGGAGCATGGTTGCTGTGCTGTTATTGAATTATGGAATGTTGGTAGTTTTTATTGTTTGGCAATGTGGTTATAGTCAGCAATAATAGTCACTTGTATATGGACCAATAAGGAGCAGTCAAGTGGACAGGAGGATTAGGGGATGTGGCTAGAGAAAAGGCAGTGTTCATGATTGACCTGCAAGTGAATTCTAATAAAGATGAGTTCAGTCACAGTTCGACTCACGCCATGTTTTCTATGTGAAAACACAATAATTGCCTAGTTTCGATATTTCAGAAATGGTTAATTTCCTAGGATTTTTACACAATATTTTCCAGAGTTTTATGCAAAAGCAAAAGCCATTCAGTCACTCGCATTTCTGTGGGTTCTCATCAACCTCGTTGATGAGGACAGAGGAAAACAGCCAGAATGGTTCACAGTGACAGGAAGGTTACAGTAACTCAAATAACCCCTCTTTACAACCATGGTGAGCAGAAAAGCATCTCAGAACACTCAACACTTTACTGATTGCTTTATCAAAGTGTAACACCTTGGCATATGCTCTGGAAATGTAGAATAATGAGCTCATCATTTTATCATACACCTCATAGTTTAACTAAAAGGGGGAATCCCAAACCAACCAACCGTGCACACACACACACACACACACACACACACACACACACACACACACACACACACACACACACACATGTTTGATGACTCCTGATCTGAACTACACCCATGATCCCTGAGCTACAACAGTCTTAGTGTGTCCTGAACTGAACAGTGTTAACAAGAGCATTAGCACCAAGTTGTACTAATCCAGAAACATCCTGTTATGTAACTCACTGGCAGGCTGGATGTTTCATTGACTTTCTCTGATCCCTTTTAACATTTAAAAAACACCCACATTAAAAGCATGGATGTGCCTAATTTAACCAAACCCCACAGTTTCACTTTAAATCTGGTTTCCTTTTTGTCCAGTCTTTAAAGAAATGTGCTTTATAAGAAAAGCAGAAATTCCATTTGGAGATTAAAAGTTAGTATGTTTACGATTAGCTTTGTGGTGGCTGAAGTGACGGATTTGATGTTTCCTGGGCATCAATGAAGCTTCAGACCCAATTCTTAGAAGGTTGAGAGTTTGAATTCTGCCATCTTCTCAGGACCAGGAGCTGTTGTTCCATGACTGTTCCTCTGCTCTGATCCAGTTTCAAAACAAAACTAGGATATATGAAGAGAAGAATTGCACTGTATGTACACTGTGTATGGCAATAAAGGCTGACTTTCACTCCTATAGAAAGTCTAGGAGACAAAACCACACTGATCTGGACAAGCAGGACTTGAAAGCAGAGTATGACCAACATCTCAAAAACTTCAAGTAGTGTCTGAAGTAACAGAAAAAAAAATCACTTATAATAGAACAAGAAATTGTTAAACATTGGCATAGTTCTCAAATTTCATGTTCAGTGCACTGTAGTCCATCGGCATATACAATACTTTATTATTACCAAGTGGTTCAGATGAGTAAAATTAATTTCTCAATAAACAAAGTGTACTTTGAATACTGATGGTGTTCACAAACATCTCATTCCCATTTTGCTTGCTTTTAATCATGCAAGATTAATTTTGTGGCTGAAATGATTGTATGCAACTTTCTGTAGGAGTCCACAACAAACTTACTTAGTTGTTCATGAGAAACACTGTCCTTAACCTCAACCAACATCTTTTTGAGAAGCTTAAAGAAGAGAAAAGATGACAGACGGTGTCTTCAAACATAGTCTACATTTTCATGACATTGCATCAACCTTCAGCAGCTCATATGCCTGTTTAAAAACAAACTCACTTCCTATTTTAGTGCATAAAAAAATGAAACGAATATACACAGACCCACCTTATTTACTGAAATCTCACCATAAGAGTTATTTATGCTGAAAGAAACAAAAACTTTCCCTCCATTATGACCATTTAGAAAAAATTACAAAAATCCAAAATCTGGAATTTCAGCGGTCCAGACCATTCATGTTCTTCACCGCTCCTTCATTTTTCAGCTCTTGGAGAACCTCAGTGAAGAACTGCAGGTCCATGTTGATCCTCAGCATTTCAGAGCTCAGTTTATCAATAAGACCCAGAACCTGCTGCCAGATCACATCCTTATTGTCTTTGATAATGAAGGGCTGGACTGGGTATGAGATCTCACTGCCCAGGTAAGAGTAGGTCATGTACAGGCAGGTAAGAAAGATCCCATGGAGCTCACCTGGACTGGTAATGTTCTCACTTATGGTGTCCCGGCACAGCAGGTAGACAAAGACAATGATGGGAGGTGTGATGAAGGCCTCCTCCTGCCAGCCCTGTATCAAAAGAGTCTGGTCCACATTCCTGAACCAGGCAATCACCTCATTTGAAGGCAGGTCAAAGATTTTAAGGCAGCGATGGTGCAGAAATCGACCCAAACAGAGCAGCAGCTCACCTGTGGAGGCTTGAACAATGATGTTGGCTGGAGATGTGATCAATTGACAGCTTGGTTGGTTCTTCTGCACGTCCTCCAGCTGCTTGTTTACTAGGAGTTTGGTTTGTTCCAGTTTTTGAGATGGCTTCTCAATTTCCATAGACTGTGGCAGACAATTTTGGGATGGTGCGTTCAAATCTTCTCTGATATGGAGGGTCTGAAATGGCTGAAGATGTGGATTGATTTTCTTGCCACTTTTCTGCTTAACCAGCTTGAAACCGAAGGCTGACACAATCAACCTTGGTTTGCTCAGGGTTCTTCTCTTGTGTTCAGCCACTTCATCATGCAACACTGGGGAGACCGAGAACGTCGTACCCATTATTCCTGCAGTGAACAACTATTTATTCTGTGACAAGGAAGGAACCAGAAACTCAAAAAAGGAAGAATGGTACAGAAGTGCGCACACACACACACTCCACAGCAATGTACACAAGCTCTGTCCACACCACAGAATAATCCCATCAGATCTGAGGAAGACTGGTGAACCTTGACAGGTTGATGGACCAAACGTAATCTAGCTTTTAGAGCTAAATTTAGTGTGTGTTCTAGTGAGGCCATGTGATTCTAAAACCAGGCCATCAATATTCATAGTCTACACGTCAACAATATATTTGAAAATAAGACATCAAAGCAAACTGTAATGAGATTACATCATTAGTCCTTCAGCTCACTAATCAAGATATTTAAAGCACTTCCATCATGGTAAGCCAGTAAACCTAACAAAGTCAACACAGAAATATTGGCACCCTTTCATGGAAAGTGCTTATTTAAAAGAAGAAAAACAAACAAAAACAAAACCTCACCAAACCTTTTTAGTTGTTTATCTAAAGTGACACAAAGTTTTTGGGTTTGAGCCAATACTTTTGCTATTAATTGCAAGTTTCCCCAAGTATGACCTTGCTAGTTTGATTACCTTGGACAGTGTTTCTCAGTCCTGCCACTTTACAGAGTTTAATCTTAAAAACTTCTTGTTAGGTTGGTAACTAGCCAGTGAAATCTAGCTAAGAAGTATTGACACCCTCCCTGAAAGTGCTGTTATTTTTGAGAAAGGTTACAAACTTCTCCAAATGTTTGGGGGAAATATGACTTTGAACTGTAAAGTGTATGATCGGAGCTTAATACATTTATTTGCAGAGCTCAGATGTGGAAAGGTTCTAAATTTCACACTGTGGGTTAATAATCATAGCATGTGTTCTCTGTTTTTTATGATTAAAAGTCTCACTCTCTCACATCAATTAGTTGAAGACAGTCAACCTCTGTGCAATGAATGTCATGTGATCAATATAAATTCAGATAAATAAAACACTAAGAAAAAGTGAAGAATCCATGTTTATATAATGGAGATAACCTGAAATAAAAGTGCACAAAAATATATCCGAGAAATCGAATGCTGAGATGCTTTCATCACTTGGAATCAGTTAATTAACAAAGCTTATACACTGATGGCTAGGTGCTGGACAGTGTCGTTATTGTCAGTAGTGAGGCAAGGGGAGATGAGACGAGGTGACAGGTCTCATCTCTAGCAATAGCAGAGTGGTGGAGGCTTTACACCTACTTCACAGCCTGTCCTGCCTCTACAGACACTATAGTGGGGTGTTCACAAACCTCTTGGTAGGTAAGAGAGGAGGTAGGTAGGAGAGGAACGTTGGATGATACATGACTGATGATACATGAATGTTTACATGATACATGACTGTTTCTTTTCCCCAGGTGGATTAAGCTATTAGGAGATGCTGAAGGTTTGCTGCAATGCTCACACCACCACCAAGCCTTCAGTCTCACTCAGCTGCTCTTCAATGCTCAGGAGTACGACTGTCAGCAGGATTTCTTGGACTATGTCCATGTTAATACTTTTTAAAATGAATCACTTTTGCTACGTTTACACCTGGTGTCCATGTGACTCCCAAGTTTTTGAGTCCCTAAAATGGAGACTTTGGGAAATGGTGCTGGTCTCGCTTTAGTTTGAAAACTCCACAGTAGTGTTTTATTCTGAATGAGGCGGAAATGGAGACTTTTGGAAATGATGCAGACACCCACATTCGCTTCTGGACGAGATCCTAGTCACAACCCACACATCCTTCCCTGATTCATCATGCTCCTATCATGTGACCCTTTTCTGGAAGAATACAAATGACATCAGCTGTTGATCACACACACATGCCCAATGTATATGAATGGTCATGTGATGCACATTTTCAGGTGTGTTAATGTGGACAGAGATTATTTTCAATACAGAGTTAAAACACTCAACTGGACAGAGATTGTTTTTGTTTGCAAAATGCTGTTTTTAATCTAAAATGTATTAATGTGGACTGAACCTTAATATCTTTATTTCCTCCCCCAACCCATGTAAAAAATTCAGCACCTATACAGGAGATCTGGACCAGTATGGGTTTGCCAAAGAAGTCCCAATTTACAGGTATTTGGACCTCTATTGGCTTGCTCATCAGGGATAAATAAAATTTGTTATGAATAAAATTTGCTCAGATGTTTAAATTCATTATTTTTTGTTAGGGTTTGATCTGTTGAATTGACAGAGTATGATGTAGGAATGTAGACCTCTGCTGCCTAAGAGATTCTGCCTCATGGACCGATCCAGGGGCAAACAGTCACTGACAGACACAGCTGCTCAGGGATGTTTCTCAGTTTATTGTAGGACAAACTTGAGGATATATTCACATTCAAGAGTGTGTTATAGCTATGGGACTGAATGATGATAATGATGTGATTGACGAAGCTAAGGTTATCTATGCATGACAGTTAACATAATGCTTCATCATCCATTTACATCACTGGTTTAGACTACATTACTTTATGAAAGAAGAGAGATATTATGTACCATTACATCATCCATGAGGATCATAGTGTTATGAAA
This sequence comes from Notarius kessleri, assembly GCA_025212355.1. NCBI lineage: Eukaryota > Metazoa > Chordata > Actinopteri > Siluriformes > Ariidae > Notarius > Notarius kessleri. Next base: position 67,320,380 of record JAOBAM010000028.1, on the reverse strand, counting down.
AGAAGACATTACTGAGGTCGCCTGAGGATCTTTGGATGCAGCAGAAGCGCATTTTCCACATCCTGATAGTTCGCTCCACCACTTTCTAGGCTTCAGCATGAGTGGCATTGTACCTCTCCTCTGGTGCACTTTGTGGGTTGCCAAAAGGGGTGAGCAGGAAGGAACAGAAGAGATAACCACTGTCACCAAGTAGCCATACACTCCCAAATTCCCCACCAGTGGCCAGGGTACAGAGGGATGTTTGCTCATTTGAACAAATGTGTGTGTGCTGCCAGGCCATTTGGCAATGATTGTGACGACACTGTGTGCATCACACACAACCTGCACATTCAGGGCAGCATACCCTTTCCTGCACAAAAACACAGGGTCATCCCAAGATGGCAAACAGGATGGCTTCTCTGACCTGGGGAATTCCTGAGTCTGTGAGCTGATGGAAGCCCTGGTTGGTTTCCCCATTGTCCAGTGTTGCACCATGATTAAGTTGGCTATTGCCACTCTCTAGATGGAGTTCCACATCCTGTAGTCCCAGCAGCTTCATTTGTTTTGTCATCATCCTTTTCCATTTTTTCCACCTCCTTCTTTCTCTTTTATGGTCCTTTAAAAAAATGGAGATTAACTGCCTGACAGACCCAAAAACAAAAACACACACAGAGCTTAGACAGCAAACAAACAGCGACAAACTAGACAAAACAGTGACCAAGTGAAAATTCAATCATGAGTAGTGGTATAGAGTTGTGTAGGAAATTATATACAGGAATAGAGATGATAAACAGTCAGTCAGTCAATTACAGTAATAATGGGAAATTTGATCCCCATTATGGTAGACAGAGAAAATATGAATTGTGATGGTAAAGTAAAAATATGTTGGCATTGCATTTGTGCATGTGTGTGAATGGGGATCCGGGTGTATCCACAGTTGCTACATGCTCCACTACACAATCCTCCTGTGTCTTCTTTTCCTACAAGTTATAATACAGAAAAATCCCCAAAGCTGTAATTCATGAAAAGTTCACTCCACATACACTCCGTCAGTCTCCATTTGATCACAAAACAATAAAGGTTTCCAGAAACAACATTTCAGCAGCTTCAAATCAATATTAGTGTCCCCTGCTGCCGATTTTCTGAATCAAGCCAAAAGTTCATCTACTCCACCGGCACCGCCATGATTGAAAATCACAGGATTGCATTCCTACGCGCTGATTGGCCAAAACTCAAAACTGTGTTCGTGATCCTTATGGGCCGTGCTGTTTTACCTATCAGTATCCCCCAATCAGCGTGGTCAAATAAACTTGAGAACAAGATCAACTGTGAGCTACTGCTCACTTACGTATCCCCCCACTCTCGCTTATATCAGAATGCAAGCAATTGAAGGAATAGGACACTTATTATGAATGTTGACTTCGACAAATAATGAACCCTGAAACAAGTCAGTAAAGAGCAGCGTCTCTCGCCAGGGATTTCAACCAGCATCCTGATAAACTGTCATCTTGAAATAGCATTTTGCTTCTTGGAACAGCGTCAAAATCCACCCTATATGTTCCGTAAATACATTCAGTCCGTAAACAGGAAGTCGATGTGGGACAGACCTGAAAATGGTACACATGGTATAGAACCCCAAGCTGAAGCTCGGTACCAAATATCAAGCAGTTGTGATTTGGAGTTGCTGAGAAAAATGTTTGGAAAATTTTGTAAATCCATGCTATATGTTTCGTATTGTCGGTAAACAGGAAGTCGATGTGTGACAGACCTGAAAATGGTACACACGGTATAGAACCCCAAGCTGAAGCTCGGTACCAAGTGGCAATGATTTGTGGTTGCTGAGAAAAAGGGTGTTTTGGACAGATGAACAAAGGTAAACCAGTATACCCCCCGTCCTTCGGAGCAGGAGTATAATAATAATAATAAATGGTTGAGAAGAAAACGGCTATTCAGGTTACAAGATTATCGGTTTCTCTGAATCCGAAATCTGCTCAACACGCTCTGTGTTCCTAAAGACTGATACTCTCAATCCAGAGAGTGAGTGAGTGAGTGAGTGATTGAGTGCAGAAGTGCAAGGAAAGAAATCGAGAGCGAACATGAGTTTAGGTTTCCTCCGAATCGACAACAAGTAACTCACTGGACTTGGGTTAAAAAAAAAAAGGGCTGCGTGACCGCAACAATTGCTTCACTCCCTCAAGGCTTCCGAGACAAAAGTGCCTCTCGTATGGATGTTGGCCAGGGGAGCCTCCCGCGCCTGCAGAGGTGCAGGATTAAATTTGGCCTCTTTGTGCAGCGCGGGGATTTCCAGCCCGTGAAATAGTGAGATGGATGGGAATGAGCAGCGCTGTTGCACTCCTTGTGTGGGAAAACCTCTCTCTTTCACCTCTCTCTCTCTCTCTCCATCCTTTTCTCTTCTTAAATTCTAGAAATTAATCTGTCTCTATTGGAACACAGAGAACAGATACCGGATCATCACATTCTTCTGGGCGTTTTTGTTTCCTGTCCTGGAGTCCTAATCCTGTCTGATTAAAGCACGGTGAAGCCACACTTCCTCTTTCTTCATCTCTCTGTCTCTCTCTCTCTCTCTCTCTCTCTGACTGAAAGAGAAATGACAAAAGTCCAGCGGTTCTCAAAGTGGAGTCCGTGAAGGAGGACACGATTCGCAAGAACTAAAATCAGCCCTGATTTCTCCGTTGGAAATAAATCGAACAGTTCAGAGTTCCTGAAAAGTTCCTGCAATGAAAAATCACCTGTGTCTAAGTTCCTAGAACAGTTCCTGTCTCAATTCCCTGAAAAGAAAGCAAAAAGAAATCAGCTAAAGTCCTGAAAAAGGTTGTACATTCAAAATACATCAAAAGTTCCTGGGAAAAGTTCCTGCAATGGAAACACCCAAAGTCCCTGAGTTCCTGAAAAAGTTCCTGCAGTGAAAACACACCTCGCATTTTGGAAAACGTGCAAACATGTGGAAATAAACTTCTTCAAAAACATCCTGAAATGGACTTAAAAACACACGTAAAGCTCCTGAGTTCGTTGGAAAAGTTCCGCAGTGACGACGCAAAAAACGTTTTCGATTTCCTGAAAAGGTTTATGAAGTGGAAACATTCCTAAAGTTCCTTAAAAAGTCCCTGCAGTCGAAATGCACATAAAGTTCCTAAAAAGGTTCCACAGTGGAAACAAGGCTAAATTTCCTGGAAAAGTTTCCGCACTGGAAATGAACCTAAAGTTCCTGAGCTCCTGAAAAAGTGCATGCAGAGAAAACACATTTAAATTTCCTGAAAAAGGTTCTTGTTTAGGAAACATACCTAAAGTCCCTTAGTTCCTGAAAAAGTTCCTGTACTGGAAGCATTTTGACCACTGAAAACAACTCCATGCCTTAAACAGCTCCTGCTTTGGAAATACATCTAACGTTCCTGGAAAAACGATCCTGCAGTGCAAATGTGCCCAAACAAGTTCCTTAGTTCCTGAAAAAGGTTCCTGTAGTGGAAATGTGCTGAAAGCAATCCCTTAGTTCCTGAAAAAGTTCTTCTAGTGGAAACACACCTAAAGTATTTTAGTTCCTGAAAAAGATTCCTGTCGTGGAAACGTGCCTAAAGAAGGTCCCTTAGTTCCTGAAAAAGGTTCCTGTAGTGCTAACATACCTAAAGTCCCCTAGTTCCCTAAAAAGGTTCCTGTAGTGGAAACATACCTAAAGTCTCTTAGTTCTTGAAAAAGGTTCCTGTCGTACCAAAGTCCCCTAGTTCCTGAAAAAGGTTCCTGTAGTGGAAATCTGCCGAAAGAAGTATCTTAGGTTCTGAAAAAGTTTCCTCTAGTGGATTTGTGCCTAAAGTCCCTTAGTTCCTGAAAAAGGTTCCTGTAGTGGAAATGTGCCTAAAGTCCCTTAGATCCTGAAAAAGGTTCCTGTAGTGGAAATGTGCCTAAAGTCCCTTAGATCCTGAGAACAGTTCCTGTAGTGGAACCATACCTAAAGTCCCCTAGTTCTTGAAAAAGGCTCCTGTAGTGGAACCATACCTAAAGTCCCCTAGTTCCTGAAAAAGGTTCCTGTAGTGGAACCATACCTAAAGTCTTTGACCACTGAAAACACAACTCCAAGCCTTAAACAGCTCCTGCTTTGGAAATACATCTAACATTCCTGAAAAAAGTTCTTGCAGTGGAAATGTACCTAAAGCGAAAGTCTGGTGAGGGAACAGCACTCCAGCTGTTGTAACATCAGTGAGAACAGGAACTAACTCATCCTGTGAAGCTCCACGACATTAAATGGAACATTAAACAGATAAAAAACTCTGTGTCCTTCAAGTAGTAAAAATAGTCAGTGTGGAGAATTGTTGAGACGTTGGAGGAATCAAACAGTCCAGGACGCGCTGCTATCACAAAATAATCAACTTCACAGTGGGAACAGTAACTGTGCTTAAACTCATCAACACCACCCTTGAACACTGTACCCTGAGGTGTTTTATTCCTTCCTGATCACGGACGTAATTAAAAACCTCCTGTGTAAAGAGAACAGTGTGACTGTAATCCACCGACTGGATGGTGTGTGGACCACAAACTTGGACTTGTGTGTGAGTTGTAGGAGTGTCGCGTTATTCGGGTCAACACTCAGCGCTGAGTATTTAAGGAAGCTCCAGAATCCATCCTCTCCCTCCCTCTTTCTCTCTCTCTCTGACTCACTCCACTTCACCACGTTAAAGACCAAACAGTCTTCGGCGAGCTCAGCCTTGACTCACAGCGTTAACCTGACTGGGAATTTGCTGTTTAAGGTCACAGCCGACCGCAGGAATCTCTCGGGGATGTGAGCGGCTGTGTGTCACGGTCCTGCTGTGAGTCAGCTGGGCTCCTCAGCATCCGCTTCACGCTGTCTCATGGGCTTTGGAGTTTGTTTGATTTTTTTTTTTTAAAAACAGAAAGGACAGTCATCCTCGTAGCTGAGAAACGAACAAGTGTTTCACTGGAATTTACGATGCTCTAGGTGAGAGCGATACCGCTAATGCTAACTTACATCTGAACATGAACAGAATAATAATAATTATAATAATAATAAAAACACTGAGCAGAAAAATATAGTAAAATATAAATTAATATAAAATAAAAACAAATTAATAAAGTAATATAATATTATAGATCGG
>JAOBAM010000028.1:66884287-66895240 GCA_025212355.1 Notarius kessleri | reverse complement strand
CTGATGATGTTTTCGGTCATATTTATGCAGAAATATAGAAAATTCTAAAGGGTTCACAAACTTTCAAGCACCACTGTACATGGTATATTCCATATTAAATTACATTACAGGTATTTAGCAGATGCTCTTATCCAGAGTGATATACAACATACCCAGCGCAGCCTGGGGAGTTAGATGCCTTGGTCAAGGGCACTCAAGTCTTTCCCGCTGGTCCAGGGAATTAAACCAGCAACCTTTTGGTCCCAAAGCTGCTTCCCAAAGCTGCTTCTCAAACCATTATGCCATGGCTTTCCCACTGTCCTAGCTCCCATATACCTAACCATGACTTTCCATATGTCTAAATTGGAACATGCTAAATTCGGAATAAGGCCAAATTCTGAATATCCAAATGGAATATACTGTTTACATAACCTGGATCAAATTCCATATATTGTCATATTTTGAATAATAATGGAATATTAGCGTGCATGTAAACGTATTGAGTGTTGTTTGGAGATTGCCTGACTTCTCTCTTGTCTCAATTTACAATTTTTTACCTTTGCCATCTTTGTTGGAGAAAGTTTTGTTTTTGCCTCCATTTGTTTGTTTGTTCCTAACATAACTCAAAAAGTAATTAACAGATTTTGATGGAATTTGAAGGAAAGGTGAGCCATGGGCCAAGGAACAATTGATTCGATTTTGATGTAAATCTGAATATGTGGCTTGGCAGAGGTATGCACTCTACTGAGTGCCCTTCAAGTTAAGAAATTCTTTCAGTGTTACACATGCTGCTGTTTCCACCAACTAACCAGAAACAAGTACAAGGTTTGTAGCTGATCATGTTGGCAGGAAATTTCAAAAGCATGTTTCATATGACATCTGATACGTCCTACATCATCATGAATGTAATACAACCAAAGACCAGTTCAAGATTTGTAGCTGATTGGGTAATTTGTAGACAACCAAATCCAAAAAAAACCTAAAATCTCATCATGCCTGAAAGCCATACAGCCAAAGACCAGCTCTGGCTCTGGGATCATCTCCGGCTCCAGGATCATCTCTGGCTCCAGGACCAGCTCCAGCTCTGAGACCTGCTCCGGGACCAGCTCTGGCTCTAGGATCAGCTCTGGCTCCAGGACCAGCTCTGGCTCTGGGACCTGCTCCGGGACCAGCTCTGGCTCTAGGATCAGCTCTGACTCCGGGATCAGCTCTGGCTCCAGGACCAGCTCTGGTTCCAGGACCAGCTCCAGGTCTGGGATCAGCTCCAGCTCTGGGACCAGCTCAGGCTTAACACAGAGCCCCAGGGGAGGCTTTTAACTTCAATTTTGAAGCACATAGCTCCTGATAATCAGCCTCAAAGACAGAAAACTCACTCTGCAGATTCTTTAACAAGACATTGTGTTTTAGCAAGGGCACTAGAGTAATCTGGTTAGCTCTCCTATTATTGGCTTTTTATTACTAGGTCCTGAGTACCTGGCTCAAAATCAAGCAAGGACTTTTGCCTCTGCATTTTCTTACTGTTGCTTGATGGACATCCCAAAAAGAATGCTGTCAAGTTCCATCAACCTACATTGCTGTATTTCTGATGAAATTCTGTCTTTCTTCCCTCACTGCCTGCCAGGATTTTCTTGTTGGCAATGATAGTACCTCTGTAGCTGGTGTCATGATTCATGGCAAATCCATCTGAGACTGAAACAACTGCCTGAAATGCTGTATCTGTATCAGATCAGATCAGATCTGTAACAATTTAAATCTGATGTTTTGGAAGGGTTTTGTTGACAATAGCACTAGGAGGGATTGCGGGGAGGGGCAGGGGTGGTACACTGGCGTGCCCAATCACATTTCAATGCCCCCATTGGCTCTTCTTGGTGTTTTATGGCATTTTTGTCATCCACTTTGTAAAAAAGATGCTGTTTATAAGATGTACAGAAACTTCAGAGGTGTAACACAGTACCACTGGAAATATACAAGAAATGATTTTTTCATTCACAAATTATAACAAGAAATAACAATTTGCAGAACATAACATGACTTTACTTCACTCCTCTATGCAACTTGTACAGTTCCTCAAACTCAGCTACATCACTTGAGTTGATAATTGGTCTCAACCAGACACCCTGTGGACCGTTCTGGAAAACTTTTGATTTAATCTAATGACTGAGTGAGCTTATTTTTCAAATAAAAGCAACAATGTTTTTTTTTTTTTTCTTGCAAATCAGGAAACTCTTGATTATGCTCGACAACTACGTATACTTCAGTTTTTGGGTTTCCTTCTGTACCCCTGACAGTATGACTACTTGGACCAGAGTCTAGGTTCAGGTGAGTGATTAATACTAGTGCTTGGGAATAACAGACCACAGACCAGTGAATAAGTTTTAACTGCCGGCTTATTTATATAGTAAATTATTAAAAGAAACAATAATCACATGTTGGTACCAAACACTTTTACACACAAATACAACAGAGGAATTGTTAAATTTCCCTTCAGCCAGTCAAAATGAAACCAAGATCTCAGGAAAATAAGGTTATTTATCTCGCTTGGATTTAATACAACCTGTTGGGGTTGAGATATAATTTTGTACCTGGGTTTCTTATATTGGTTGTTTAGTCCCTGGTATCTCGCTTGAGTTTACTCAGTTTAAGTTCTCACTTTCTCAATCAGGCCTATTTATGAGTTTAGCTGTATTTTTCTACTTTCTCTTTAGTTTGCTTAACCAGCTCTATTTAAAGTTTAACTCACTTTACACAACCCATTCATGTCATACCAACTGGGCACACAATGAGGAAAAGAGAAAAACAGTTCAATAAAATATCAAAAACACAACTCAAATCTCACAGATCAATGTATATAAGCAGTAACTCAAATCTCCACAGTTTGGTGCATCACCAGTCCTTTAGTTAAGTCTTTTATCAGTCCAAATGAAATTCACTGTGTATTGCTGAAAAACCCTGTTAATTCTGTCCTGCCACGATCCAAGTGTTAGAATCAGTGTGTTTGTCCACAGTGTGCAGGTGAGTTTTGCAGAGCAGGTGATCCTCGAGTGTCTCTCCTATGGGTGGCTCGCCATCTTCTTTCCACAGCTCCAGGGGCCTCATTTATCAACCGTACTTAAGCACAGATCTGTGCGTAAAGGGTGCGTACGATCATTCCTGCGCAAAGTGTGGGATTTATGAACTTGTACTTGAACTTAGAAATGTGCTTAAATATACGCACACCTCTGACCACACTTACCACACTACGCACAATACCTAGTGGTAAAATAACGGAACTGCAGCTAGTAGCCTATTGATTCTCGAACCTTACGGCACAGGTTATATTAAAATGTATCCTATTTATCGTTTAAGAGTATCTAGTTCTGTGTCTGACGGTGTTTATGTCCGTCCAAATCTTTCTTTTTGTTATTGTGAATTACTTTAGTCTTTAATGTGCTATATAAATTAAAATCACTATCTACTTAAACAATGTGACCATCTGTGTTGTATTTCAATTGATTCATAATAACACAATTTGTTAATTGGCGAAATGAGCCTAATTGATAGGCATATATAAACCACATATGGCACATGTATTTCAAAATTGACATGGCTCATCTTGCATTGCTTGAAGATCTGGCAAACCGTGCGCTCCGCAGGGAGCGCGTATTTAGAGAGCGCCGTGATTTGTTTGCCGAAAGTACAGAATGGCTTCTGAGTAGGTACCGCTTTCCAAGAGAAATATTGCTCGATTTATGTCGTGATTTGGGACCTATGTTAGAGCGCGACACCAAACGCACGAAAGCCATACCTGTTCACATTCAAGTCCTATCCACCTTGGGATTTTTGGCCACCGGCACGTTCCAGCGTGAGGTTGGAGACAGATCCGGCATTTCTCAACCATCAATGAGCAAGATTCTGCCAGCAGTGTTGGATGCGATCATTTCCAAGGTCCCAAATTACATTCAGTTCCACCAAATTACATTTTTGGTGAGAATCCACCTCTGTAACAAGAACGTCGATTTCGGTCTCGGAAAAGTTCCTTTTCTTTGCGCGTCTCTCCATTATTCCAGCAAGGATTTTTTTTTTTTACAAATTCACGTGGTTTTTAAAGGGATTGTTAATACCATATTTGGTTAATCGGGGGCGTTTCAGGATGCAAATTGATTTGAGCGTGCACGAGCACAGTGATTTAGAAGGTGTGGGATTTATCATTGCAGATTACTTACTGGTGTGCGTACGACCAGCCTGCGCACGTTTGATAAATACCGATTTTGTTGTACTTACGCACATTCTAAATTTCACTCGTACGATCGAATTTAGAATGTTTTCTACGCACTGTTGATAAATGAGGCCCCAGGAGTCCAAGTCTATGATAGGCTTCCTGTAAGGACACAATGATCCTTTGGAAGCTTGCTGTAGACAAGGAGACACCGGCACCGTCATCGGCATACTAGAGCTCCACAACGATAATGGATTGGGTCTTTGTAGTGGCAGAGAGTCGTCGAAGGTTGAAGACATTTCCTTCGAGCCTGTAGTGGATCTGTAGTCCATCAGTGCTTTTGATGGCATTTCTGGAGAGGAGGGTGATGGCGACAAGGTAGATGTTCAAGAGTACCAGAGCAAGAACACATCCCTGTTTCACTCCCACAGAGACTTCGAAGGCAGGAGAGATTTCACCTCTGACAAGGATCTTCACCTGCATGCCTTCATGAAACTGACGGAGGATGGTCAGGAATGTCAGCGGACATTCGAACTTCTGCAGCAAGCTCCAGAGAAGTGAGCGATTGACGGTGTCACACACCTTTGTAAGGCCAATAAAGGCGAAGTTGATGTCTTTCTGATGCTCAAGAGCTTTCTCAAGAAGTTAACGAGCGATGAAGATCATATCAATGGTGTCTCTCTCTGCACGCAAGCCAGCTTGGGATTCAGGAAGAACTCGATTCGCGACGTGGACAATGAATCTGTGGAGCATGACGCGAGCAAGGATCTTGCCAGCAACGTCCAAGAGGGAGATACCACAGCTGTTGCCACACGTGGAGTGGTCTCCCTTCTTTTTGTAGATGGTCACGATCGTGGAGTGCTTCCAGGTATCTGGGATCTTGCCCTGACGCCAGCAATTGGAGAAGAAGCCAGTGAGTTTGACAAGGAGGTCGGGCCCCCCATACTTGTAGATTTCTCCAGGGATGCTGTCTTCTCCAGGTGCCTTGTTGTTTTTCAGAGACTCCATGGCATGACATACTTCATCAAGGGTGGGAACACTGTCAAGTTCCGGGACTTGAGGAAGGGTGGAGAGTTCGTTCAGAACCGTCAGGTCAAAGGGGTTGACCCTGTTCAGAAGCTGCTGGAAATGTTGGGCCCAGCGCTCGAGGATCTGCTGCTTTTCTTTGAGGAGTGCTGTGCCGTCTGCGGAACGTACAGGAGCCATGGTGCATCGAGTTGGACCATAGATGCCCTTGATGGCATTGTAGAACTCATGGGTCTTGTTGTCATCAGCGAAGCATTGAATTTCTTCAGCCTTCTTGACCCACCATGCATTTTGTATCTGGAAAAGTCTGCATTGTGTCTCTGATCTTGCAGTCTCCCACTTCCATAGGAGTTTGGTGGATGTGGGGTTGCTGAGGTGGGCTTGCAGAGCTGCGTTCTTCGAAGCGAGTAGGGGAAGGATTTCCTCTGAAGCTTTGTCAAACCATTCTGAGTTATTTCTCCGTATGAGTCCCAGGACATCTCTAGAGGATTTCTGGAGGACTTCAAGGAGCGATGACCAGAGCTCTTCGACATCAGGCTCGATGCTTGTATTTGCAGGTGGGAGATTGTCCAGCTCGTTTTGGAGCTTTTCTCTGAGAACTTGTCTGATGGAGATGTCATTGAGGGCCTTCACATTCAGACGAGGCTTCACTTGTTGCTTCCTTGCAGGTGGACGGAGGAGGATGTTGAGGAAGCTTCGTACCAGACAATGGTCTGTCCAGCACTCGGCACCTTGTTGGACACGGGTGATTTGGACCTCATGGATGTCGTGACGGCACATGGTGATGTAATCCAGAAGATGCCAGTTTTTGGAACATGGGTGTATCCATGTGGTCTTCAGTTTCTCCGGGAGTTGAAACATTGTGTTTGTGATGCACAGCTGGTGGTACACGCAGAGGGAGAGTAAAGGCAGGCCATTGGCATTCATGTTTCCAGATCCATGCCTTCTAACAATACCATCCCAGACAATGTGGTTGCGTCTGACTCAGGCATTGAAATCCCTGAGGAGAGCGATTTTGTCTGCTGCAGGAGTACAGTGAAGAACTTTGTCCAGCAAGGCATAAAAGTCATCTTTGACCTCAACTTCAGTGTCCAGTGTGGGGGCATATGCACTGATGAGGGTCATATAGGATCCCTTTGCCAGGGGTATGCGGAGAGTCATGAGTCTTGGGCTGATGCCAATCGGAGATTCGGGAAGGCAGGGGAGGAGATCGTTTTTGATGGCGAGCCCAATGCCATGGATCCTGGGCTCTGTTGCTGGAAGGCCCCTCCAGAAGAATGTATATCCAGCAGAGGTTTCTGTGAGGGAGCCTTCATCAGCAAACCTTGTCTTGCTGAGTGCACAGATGTCCACCCTGTAGCACTGAAGTTCCGAAGCAACGAGGGCTGTGCGACGTGGGGCCTGATTTGTTGTTGTAGAGTCCAGGAGCATTCTCACATTTCAAGCAGCAAGGACAAGTTTTTGGTCGAAGATTTCAAAGTATTGCAACTGCAGGAAGGGATGGCTCGTCAGGTGCGGTTTCCTGACCGAGCTGATGGGGACAAGCTTTGTTTTGGGCACCTTTTCTAGCCCCTTCCCTGGATTGGGGTGGGCAGTGCTGTCCCTAAAGAGGGCTTACACCAGACGTCATGGCAGGACACAAACCTGGTACTTGTCCCAGGTGTACCAGGACACGGCCATCACATCAAGGCCGCCTCCATGTGGGTTCAATGCTAAGAACTTCTGCCACCATCCTATAGCTGTTCCTGCCACGTTGCCCATCGCTGAAGGACTTGTGGAGGATGTAGAAAAGGAAAGACGTGAAAGAAGAGGTAGATAAGAAAGCCTGCACAAAGATTTGTTGATAATGATGGTGGTGAGCTTGCGCAATTCCCGCCCACACCACTTGACTCCACAGCAGTGATCCGATGGCAGGCAATAGGGCAAGACGATTGGGCCGGTGAGGAGCTGCACCACTGATGCTGGTTTCCTCATGGAGCGGGGTGCCAGAGCTCTGTTGGCCGCATTGTTTCAGGGTTCCAGTATTCCCATGATTACCCAGTGTCTCTTTGATTGGCAGGAGGACAGTGAGTATGCCCCTCCCATTCAGAGATCTCTCTTGGGCTCCTTGGATCTTGAATTGTCACGATTCAATCTCATTTATTATTAGCAGAGTGTCCAGTGTACACACCCCTGTGAATGAGTGGTTGCTATAGAAACAATAATGTATTAGATCAAATGTGTTAATATAAAAATGTTCTACTGTCAGAGCTGCTGTTATAGAGAATTAATCAACACTTTCTGACCAATCAGCTCATGAGAAAGATTATATTATTGGTAACATTGAGTTTTTTTCTGTATTTATAAATTTAAACGTGTGAATATGGCGCTCTGTCTGACACACCCCTTTATTTTTATTGGAATGCAATTTGTCTGTTTTTTGTCACTGATTGTTTCTCCTCCACATCCATCTCTGTTTGTGTCATCCATCCATCCCTCTCTCTCTCCCTCTCCCTGTCCTTCCATCACTCTTTGTCCATCTCTCTCTTTTTTCTCTCTCCACCTGTCCATTTTTCCATCTAGCCATCTCTCTCTCCCTCCCTCCATCTCTCATCCATCTCTCTTTCTCTCTCTCCCCTCCATTTCTCCGTCCATCTTTCTCTCCCCCTCCCACCCTCCCTCCAGCCATCTCTCTCTCCATCCCACCATCTCTCCATCCATCTCTCTCTCTCCCCTCTCTCCATCCCTTTCTCCCCCTCCCTCCCTCCATCCATCTCTCTCTCTTGCTCTCTCCCCCTCCCTCCCTCTCTTTCTCTGTGTCTCTCCTTCTGTCACTCTCTCTCCATCCCTCCATCCATATCTCTCTCTCCCCTTCCCTCCCTTCCCTTCCTCCCTCCACCTCTCTCTCAGTCCCCCTCTTTCTATCTCTCTCTCCAGCCCTCCATCCATCTCTCTCTCTCTCCCCCTTTCTCCCTCAGAAATCCAGGTTTTGTGTTTGAATTGAAAAACGCCTCCCCAGAGCCGTGCTGATAAAAATGTAATTCTGATAGCAAGAGTCAAGCAGAAAATATCATACGTATCTGTTTTTTCTCCAGAAAACATTCATTCATTTAAAAACCCTGTGGATAATCAGTGCATAATAAAAACACAAACACATCTGAGTTATTATTCTACATGTTTATGTTTATTTTCCATTTAAAAAGGAACTTAATTAGTTTGAGAAATGGGCGTGGCTAATAACTGCTCTCCATGGAGGAGCTGAACGAATCATTGCACATGAATAAACATTCAGATTGATTTTTTTGTGTTTTTTGTCTCTCTGCTCTGTTAATTTGTTCATGAATTAATTAGTGATTAGCTTAGCTAAAGAAAAACAAGAATGTTCCATTCAAATGTTTCATCCAACTCAAGCAGCACAAACCCTCAACATTACAAACACACTGCAGAGAACAAATACCACTTTTATTTACAAACAAATGCCATGTTTGTTTCCAAACAAATGCTGTATTTATTTACAAACAAATATTTAATTTATTTACAAATAATTACTAAATTCATTTACAAGCAAATACTGGATTTATTTATAAACAAATACTGAATTTATTTATGAACAAATACTGGAGTTATTTACAAAATACTGCTTTTCTTAACCCATAGAAATAAATACTATTATCAGTAATGAGTCCAGTATTTGATATAAACACAGGTGTGTCAAACTGAAATGCATGTTTTATAATTTATGAACTAAAGCTGTCTCTAAAATTATTCACACTTTCTAGAACCTTCTTCAGCCTTCGCTAACCCTCAGAACTACAGAAATTCCTTTCATCATTTGCTCATAATAGTATTTATTCATGTTTTACTACAACTTCAGTGGAAAGGTCACTCGATGACATTTATAAATTTGTTTTTAAGCCGAACACAGAAAATAAATGAAACAAAATGTGACAGAAAGTTGCAGCAGTTGAGTTTTCATTGTGTCAACTTGACATTTCTGTTTAATTATGTTTTTAAAATGTCACTGAAAATCAAGTAATGCTTCATCATGTTTCGGACTGCAGGGACAGCGACATCACTAAACTACTGACACACTTTAACAAATGAACACCAGAGCATGCGTTCTTTAGGAAGCATCACTAATTTGGCCTTAATTTATTTCCTTTTCAAACGCTGTGTTCATCAGCTCAGCTGATAAAGACATGCTGTTTCCCCTCACTGACGTGAACAATCAGGGGACTCTGAAGAATCGAATAACGAAACACTTGGTCTGATCTCATCTGATTACAGCAACACACCCAGTCTAATCTCATCCAGTGTTGAGTTATCAGAGCTCCAGTTTCCAACAGGATTATTTTCACAATTATATTTAACGTATGAAACCTGCTAGCTAGTCCTAGCAAGCTAGCTATATTAACGATTCAATTTGAGTTTATAGAGAAGTTAATTCTATTTAAAAAAAAGATGCTTGCTCTCTCCAAATGCACAAAATAAATAAATAAATATTACCCTGTGTTCACATTAACAAGAAACAATGTTTCTTGCTTGTGGGTGTGGCCTGTCTGTTTTGTTTTGTGTTTTCCCTCTGATAAGAAGTAGTTGTCGAAAGGCCTATATAATACTGCTAAATCTGCACACGGCTGATTTTGCCCTCGGGTTCCACAAGTAGTCGTGCTCTGGAGGTGAATATGATCAGACAATAAATTTGACAATTTCTATTACAACTCACAAAAAATAAAAAACATGAGCTGCCCATCACTTTTAACTTGACACGAGAGGTCTAACATTATCCCTACATAGCTAGCAATAACTTTCAGCTACGTATATTAGCAAAAACTACCGCTAGTTAGCTAAATCCCATTCAATCTCTATGGAGTGGTGGTTAGCTCATAGCAGTTTACACTTTGCTGAAAAAAAATGATGTCTTAATTCCAACCTGAGCATAAAAATAGATGTCTGTTGGTTTTGTAAACACTTAATGAGGTAAATTCACTACTTTGGGTTTACACACATACATAACTTACCATCATAAAAAATATAAATTGTGTCTCTTTTTCTTCACTCCACTGCTGGAGATGCCACCATCTTTGTTGAAAATTCAGAAGTTCTCAGGTGGTCATGTGATTTGCTGCTGGCACTCTGATTGGATGAGCTTAAAAAGTTGCCCAAAACGATCAAAATCGTTCAGATAGAAATTATGTTGCCCAATCTCAATTGGAACGTGTCGAAGTGCAATTGCCTGGCAACACTGCCCAAAAAGCTGCTCTGTGTATGATCAGCCTTAGGCTCACTGGGATTTGAACTCACAATCTCCCGATGATAGCAAATGCTCTTCTGTTGCACTACTTAGAGAAACTTTAACTTCATTCATCATTTTATTCTCTCCTCGAGATAAACTGTCTCTGAATTAGATGTCTCTCCTCCAATGTCATCAATAAAAAATAAATAAATCAAAAGTTTTGTCGACTCTAAAGAGATTGATTAATTAATTAATTCTGCTCTTCACTCAAGCTAATATGCAAGTAACATACTGTACAACTTTGAGCGAGTGGGTAGAGCACAGAAGTATGGCAGGCCAGAACTGAATTGCAAAAACTCTTTATTGTGGCACTTTTCAGTCGACACAATCTCCCAGCCACACAGACACACACACACACACACACACACACACATATCACTCATCTGGTTGGGGAGAGAGCACTCTTCCTCTGCTCTCTCTCTACTTTTATCGGGCGTGGTCACTGGGGAAGACACACAAACACAGGTTAATTGACATC
>JAOBAM010000028.1:66214083-66227383 GCA_025212355.1 Notarius kessleri | reverse complement strand
ACTTTTAAGTTCGTGGTTGTAAGGTGGAAAAATGTGAAAAAGTTCAAGGGGTATGAATACTTTTTCAAGGCACTGTACTCAAACCAGTCTATCTGGCTCAAACCAACACCCATGCCACAGTGAAAGTCACACTTTTGAGATCACAATTTTTACCATTTTGATGTTTGAAGTGAACATTAACTGAAGCTCTTGATTTGTATCTGAGTGATTTTATGCGTTGTGCTGCTGTCAAGGGATCGGCTGATTGCATAGCTGCATAAAACAACAGGTGTACCTAATAAAGTGGCCAGTGAGTGTATATGCTTAGTTTGTTTAGCTTCTCCTCCAAAAGCATTTTGAAAATTTAATGATCAAGTAGAGCTCAACCAGCCCTGCGATAGCCTGACAACCTGCCCAGGCTGTACCCTGCCTGCATCTTGCCTGAAGTCAACTGGGATTGGCTTCAGCTTCCCCAATGACCCTCATATATAAGCAGTATAGATAATGGATATCTGGATGGAGTTGAACCTTACTTCACCCAACACTCATGTTTACTTCACCTGCAACTGTATTTCGTCACTGCTGATGATTATTAGTAAAGTGGGCTTTAAAAAATTAGCCCCAGTGCACAACAAAATATAAGGATCGTTTCACTTTGTGAAATCATTTGACACAAGAGTCAACAATAGGCTGTGTGAATCTACACTCTGGGCTAGCAAGAATTCAGCCCCAGCATCTACCAGTATTTTTACTTCCACATCATTTAATTTTTTTTGTCATTCCAGAAATGACCCAAATACCCAAATGACCCAATGAAATCTGGTCCAATATCTCAGTTTTGCACCAAAAGTGGCAAATCTTTTTTTCTGAGAGTCGTAGTGCAATATTAGGCCCCGTCAACACATTTTTGAACATAGTTCTTATCCCCTATATAATTATAATGCAGAAATAAGAAATTACAGTTCATGAAGTAACACTTTTGTGAGGAGTCATGATAAACAAAGTTCTAGCGCATTTATAACATATGATATGAATGCCCTATGATGTATGATATGAATGTGCTCTGCAATATGACATCCTCAATGGGCATGCAAAGATTCATGATGGAGGAAAAAACACTCTAGGAAAAAAATAGGCTTCTAGATTGACCTGTTTTCCCCCTTAAGAGTGTATGTACCTTCTTCTTCCTTGTCCAGCACTATTGCCAGATTGAGGTCCATGTGGACCCTACTGATTAATTGCAGCATAGTTTTACACCATATGACCTTCCTGCTGCAACCCTCCCATTTCTGGGCTTGGGAAACAACCACTCACACACATGGGCTATTTAGAGTAGCCATTTAGACTAACTGCATGTCTTTGGACGGTGTGAGGAAACCAGAGCACCCGGAGGAAACCCATGCAGACATGGGGAGAACATGCAAACTCCACACAGAAAGGCCCTCGTCGGCCACTGGGCTCGAACCCAGAACCTTCTTGGTGTGAGGTGACAGTGTTAATCACTACACCACTGTGCCGCCCTGGTCCCAGGATAATAAATGAATGAACAGATCTTCTGTGACTATGTTGTAAAAAAAAAAATTGTGTTCACAAGTTCCTCTGATTTCTCTTGCAGCGTATAACCTGTTCTTAGTCGCGGCTCATGAATTCGGACACGCGCTCGGCATGGATCATTCTGATGATCCTGGCTCGCTGATGTTCCCAGTTTACTCATACACAAGGGGGTTCCCTCTGTCCGAAGATGACATCAAAGGCATACAAGAACTCTATGGTAAATACAGGAGACTGACGGCTACAATTAAACCAATGGAACGAAATACAATATGCATTCCTTTTGATTTTGATTGCACATCAATCCAGTTGTAACCTTTTTTATTTTTCTGGCTGGTTCACAGGTCCCAATCCAGATCACAAGAAAGTCAAACCCAAACCTGAGGCTCCAAAGAAATGCGATCCTGAGTTCAGCGTCGATGCTGTGACAGAGCTCCGTGGAGAGATGCTCGTTTTCAAAGACAGGTGCTTAACGATGAAGACTCGTTTGTTTGTCTTTTCATTGCTTCCAACTCACTCCAACAAATAACTCCATCATTGCACCATTCGCTTTTAACTCAACTCTAAATATAAATGTGTTTCTACTCTACTTGGCAGTTATTTCTGGCGTCTGCACCCACAGTTCACTGAACCTGCACTCTCGATCATTCAACTCACGTGGCCTCAACTCCCAAAGAAAATAAACGCAGCTTATGAGAACCCAGAGAAAGACATCATCATCGTATTCAGTGGTTTGTGTTTCTTTTCATATCATGGACTTCACATGGTGTTACTGTTCATGGTGATAAAATTATAATTACAATATATTATGGTTGTAAAAAAAATTATCTTGGACACGCGCTTCAGCTATTCTCACGCTAAAAGACACATTTCAAAGAATTTATTTCACCCCATTATCTGAATGAGCCAGCTATCTAAACATGACACTGAATAGTTAAGAAAACTAGCTAATATTATGCTAGATATAGCATGTTAGCTAACAGATTTGATAGTCAGCTGGTAAATATTTGGCTAACATTTGTATAATTAAAACCACAACTCAGGCTTGCTAGTAAGCTAGCAAACATTAAGCTATATTCACGAGCAAGCTAGATAACATTATGCTAACTTTTATGCGATTAAAGTCATTAGTCAGGTTTGCTCGCATGCTAGCCAACATTAAGATAAATCTAATTCAATTAAAATCATTAGCCATCCTGCTTAAGCTAACACTGGATTAGTCATTACATTGAGTTAACCAGTAGCTATGTTTGCTAGCATGCGACTAACTTTATGCTATTAGCCAAGGTCGCTAGCAAGCTAGCTAACAAAATACAAGCTATTATTTAAAGATAAAAAGACTAATGGTCAACAGTGAGTTAGCTAATTTTTGGCAAACTATCATGTAAATAAGACCTACTGTTAGCTAATATTGGAGGAAAATGTTTTATAATTAAAACCATGAGCAAGGTTCGTTAGCAACCTAGCTAACAAAAGGCTAACTATTGTTCTGAATAATAGTAGGCAAGTTGCTAGCTATTGCTAGCCTTCTTGCTCCCTGATTATGTGATGGAGGGAGAAAGATCTACAATTAGCCTCTGTCTTGTAATTTGTCATTGTAGTATTAGTATTATTAACATGATATGTCGTATAATAAGTATGCACATAATAACATTATTTTTATATTCATCTTTATTTAATGTTTCAAGGTATCAGAATGTGGGCTCTTAATGGTTACACCCTGGTGCCAGGCTACCCAAAATACATCCACACACTGGGACTCCCAAAATCCATCCGCAAAATAGATGCAGCGGTTTACATTTCTGACACGGGCAAGACTTTGCTTTTCACCGATGAGGAGTACTGGAGGTGAACCGAATCTCTTTTCTTACACTCGATTTCCAGCACACCAAACCGATATTAAACGGCAATCTCAGAATACAGTGTGTGCAGGATGTGGACCTCACTGAGTTTGATTTCATCCACAGTTACGATGAACAGAGCAGCACCATGGATCACGGATACCCCAGGTCCATCGTGGATGACTTTCCTGGGATGCGAGAGAGAGACGGGGACGAGGTGGACGAGGTGGATGCTGCCACCTATAAAAATGGTAAGCGTGGCTTTTTCATGCCATACATAGCTCATATTCAGTATTATATCCCTCATCAAAAAATTCCCATGCAAGGATTGGCCAAGGATGGCTCACGTGATATAAAATAGTTCCACCATCGATTGAGGAACATATCTCATGATGTCAAAAATGTAAAAAATGGATATGGTGTGAGTCAGTGATGGTATATTTTGGATATACCATGAACTGGCACCACAATTTCAAACTATACGCCCAACTCAAGTCACAGCGGTGACTCCACGAGTGTGTAGATCTATGTATCATGATCATGGTAGGAGATAGCATGGTACATTGCACATGTGCAGGTTGAAGGTCGCTCCGACGTAAACAACAAACATGGCTGCCTCCAATGAGTTTATGCCAAGATTCAATGTTAACACTTTTAGTTTGGAATTTTTTGATGAGGGATATAAATCAAATATACCATGAACTGAGAGGCTCCGGTAGAAATTATGGATTCTCTTCGGTGACTGGCGTAGTACAATTTTCTGAGTAAGAATCTATAATTTCAACCGGAGCCCCTCAGTGCATGGTATATTTGATTATTGTGTTTGGTCTGGGATATATAATAAAACATGACAGGGGTGTGCTGTTATAGGAAATTAATCAACTATGAGGGAATGAAATGGAGTGCCGAAGTTCTTTATTTTCCTATAATAGGGCATCCTGGAGTGTTTTATTCCTCTTATACTGCAACAATTACAATCTGAAATTGATTATTATTTTTAAAGTGCCAATGTCATAATTTTAACTGTTTAACTGGTTATAGTTGCATTTAATGTTGTTGAACATCTGTGAAAGGAATTAGTTCCTGTGAGCACTTCCTGCTTTTTTCTCCCTTCCATTAAAAAAAAGACGTCAAGAAGAAAAAACATACCGTCATGTTACACGAGTCAATCAAAAATGTAAAATGATATTTTTCCCTCTCTGTGCTTCATTTTAAACAGGATACTTGTACTTGTACCATGAGAACCTGCAGTATGAGTACAGCTACAATAGACGGAAAGTCGCACGCATCATGAGAGCCAACGAAATGCTGAACTGCTGAGTTCTTACAGTGTACATGTCTCAAAACATTTACTTTTTAAAATAGGATTTGTTTGATGGTTAATTTTCTTTCTTTTTTTTATTTATGAATTTGTAACTACTGAGCTGGTTCAGTAAGAAAAAAAAAAGCAACAGTTATGACTGTTCATGCATGTATTTATAGTTTGGTGAAATTGTACCTAAGGGCGGTGTTCATGAGGCGACATAACATCTATATAATATATACTGAACCTTTATGACAAGTGTCAGGTGTCATAAAGACCTTTTTCACTTTACTCCGGTGCGTTATGTCAATTTGACAACATAATTGACAACAGCGCTGTTTATAACAGTGGATATAAGTGTACATAGATATTATTCCCAATAATGGGCTTATTCCTGCAGGCATCAGATGTCATAAAGACCACTTTTGTAATTTATAATGTCATTTTTATAATGTCATTTAACTCATGTTTTATGTGAACCTAACATCATAATTGACAAAATAGATATTTATTACATTTCATATAAACGTACATTGAAATTTTTCTATATTAGAGCTTATTCCAACAGCCATGTGATGCTATTAAGACCATTTTAGCAATTACGATGTCATTTGTCTGAGGTGTTATAACAATATGACATCATCATTGACCAGAACATTGACATATGACAATTCAGATAAATTGATGTGAATCTTATGTCATGTACAGGTTTATTCCAACAAGTCTCAGATATCATAAAGTCAGTCATGATGTCAAGTTGACATAACACTTGAGTCAAGTCTCATCATAACTGAAAAATTTTTATTATACCTGTTGGAATAAGCCTTGATATGGAATGAGATCGATGTAATTTTCAATTTTAAAGACTTTTTTTGACATAACATATAAGTCAAGTGACATAAGGTTGTGTTATGACACATTATTACCAAATACAGGATGCATTATCTTTCATACCTTTACCTTAATAATATTAATAACATTACTTTTCTGCTTATGTCACATGTTCATAATGTGACTAATACAGAATTACACTGAGCAACAAAGTCAGGTGTCGTGATGTTCTAATGTACTGTACGTCAGCTCAGAAAGTGACATAACACAATGCCATAACATCAACTTGACATCAAAAGGAATTAAAGCAATCTTTATAAGTGACTTCGTAAAGCCTTTATAGACTGTTATGTCGGTTTCATAGCCTTCTGAATATTACCACTAAGTAAAGTTTTACATACAGTATCATGAGTCTGGAACCATGTTGAATAATTAAATATATTTAAATGTCTTTCGTCTAAATCTGATGATGATGTGACAATGAACTAAAGTGTTCTGTGTTGATTCAAGGACAGCAAATACTGAATGCGTTATTTATTAATACATTCAGAAGTTTGAAAAGTGAAATAAATTCTTACATAAATATTTTCGTCTGTGTATTTTCTTTTCAACTGTGATTTGTTATTTGACTGATACTTTAATCCAGAGTGATTTACAACTGAGGAAGGATGCAGCCCAAATACGCTATAATAATCGTCCAATAGTGTCTCTATGGTAGCTGTGGGGTTTAAACTCACAACCTTTCAGTTTTCAGTATCCAGTGAACTATTGCTGGCCCCACGAGGACACTGTATAGTAATGAGACCATCGATGACGGCGTAGCTCACTCTGACCCCGTCTAGTCTAGACGGAATGATCTAATGTGGGCCACCTTGTGCATTTCTACTCTCAACCAGTACAACTGAAATATTTAAGAGTAGAACTGTGCAGAGTGGCCCACTTTAAATCGTTCCTTCTGGACTAGACAGGGCCGGAGTGTGTAGAAGTTATATGCACCCTAGGTACCCCTACCTTCATGCCAAAAAGAATCAAAATCAGTGAATAATTGAGGGAGAAGAATCAATTTGTGTGGAAACTGCTTGTTAGGGCTTAATTACTCCATATCTTCATTATTAATTGCAATTATGCAAATTTGGGTAGAAGCTATATGCATCTCATGTAGACCTACCTTCCTGCCAAAAAGAATAAAAATTGGTGAAGAATTGAGAGAGAAGAAGCAGTTTTCATGAAATGAGGATGACACCAGATGGATGACGGATGACGGACAACACATGATGGCATAAACTCATCACCTGTTGGCTGGATGAGCCCCCCAGTGATGGATGAGGGAAACCAAATCTGAGGCCTGTTGAAGGACATGCTTTGTGACTTAGGCAGCCCAAAAGAAGCTGACTGGGTTCTCTTATTTCAGAGATTGTTGTTGGTAGGCTCCAGATACCCAAATTTATGTGCACAAGCACTGAAAATGTGAGTTTTTCTTAATACAGTTGGAGTCCAAAGTTTACATTCATTCATTAAGGATATGCATGTCATGGCAATACTGGGCTTTCAATTATTTCTTTGAACTGGTCTTTTTCTGTGGCAAAATGATTGTATATTATACATCTTTGATAATAACTCAGTGGTACTGAAAGTTCCAAAATGCCTTTTCACTTGCCAAGACCTCTTAACAATGTCCATGGGTCATGCCCAGGAGAAGACATTGAGTGGGACAACAACAACCAGGTTATTTGTTTGATTCTTGAACTTCTCCCCATAAACCAGAGATCTGTCTGCTTTCTGTGTGAATAAAAGAAAAAAGAACACAAAATTTGAACCTTTTGAAAGTCAGGACGTCACTGTATTTAGAGAATGACCCAACTACTATTTGACAATCTTGGCAAACCTGGCTGAAGGTGATGTTCACACCACAACAGGTTAGATAATTACTATCATCATGATAATAAAATCAGGGTGGTACCATGGTGAAGTGGTTATCACTGTCATCTCACAGCAAGAAGGTTCTGGGTTTGAACCTTGCAGCTGACTGGAGTCTTTCTGTGTGGAGTTTAAATGTTCTCCTTATGCTTGCATGGGTTTCCTCTGGGTGCTCCAGTTTCCTCCTACAGTCCAAAGACATGTGGAGTAGATCAACTGTCTACTCTAAATCCCCCATGAGTGTGAATGGTTCTTAGTCTCTGTGTAGCCCTGTGATAGATTGGTGACCTGCCCAGTTTTAACCTGACCTCTCACCTGAAGTCAGCTGGGATTGGCTCCAACATCTCCTGTGACCTTGACAGATTAGTGGTTTTGATAATGGCTGGAAAATAAATAATCCTTTGTTACATATTGAAATATAATAGTTGGGCTTCAACTCCACTAATTATAACAGTAAAATACTGATTTTATATTCATGCAGGAATAATTGGGCAATCTCAGGGCATTTTTTTCTGCAGTGAGTACTTTAAGTACACTTTCCTAATGATATTGCATACTTTTACTTCTGCAAAACTTTAATTGAAGGACTTTTTAATTTGTAATGTAGTATTCTTACAGTGTGGTCTTCATACTTTTACTTTAGTAAAGCCTGAAGCCTGGAAGGTCTGACTACTTGTTGGACCACCAATGCTAGTTAGAAACTGGAAGCAATCGCTAAAATATTTTTAAAAAGGAATCTTAAAATTAAGACAAGTTATACTTTGGCTGGGGTGGCATGGTGGTGTAGTGGTTCGCACTGTTGCCTCACAGCAAGAAGGTTCTGGGTTTGAGCCCAGTGGCCAATAGGGGCCTTTCTGTGAGGAGTTTGTGGGGGTCTCCTCCGGGTGCTCCAGTTTCCTCGACAGTCTAAAGACATGTGGTTAGGTTAACTGGCTACTCTAAATTGTCCATAGGTATGAATGGTTGGTTCCAAGCCCAGAAATGGAAGGGTTGTGGCAGAAAGGGCATCCAGTGTAAAACTATGCTCCAATTAATATGACATGTGAATCAATAGGGTCCATGTGGACCCCAAACCTAGCAACAGTGCTGGACAAGGAGGAAGAAGAAGATAATGATGAATTTATACATTGGCTGGCATGATAGTAATAGAAATGAGCACTGCTACAATTTCAGAACAAGCAGGATAAAGCATTTCATAGTCTGGCATTTTCTGACAATGGCAGCCATGTGGATGTTCCTGACATACAGTATCTCTGAAGCACCAACACATATATTGTGTAGAAAGCAGGCTGCCATTGTGATCATCACCACAGCATCAAACTGGGTGTTCTGCAGATCTTGAAGATGTATCACTTGCACTTCATCCTTCTGAAGGCTTGATCAATGACCACAGGTTCTGGATGGATTTGTCCGCAACTCATCATTTTTGCCACAAGTTTGCCCAAGTGTACAGATTCCATGGTAGTGATGATTATCTGTTGCAGGGTCTGTAGCAGGTATAAGTAAAGCACATGTCAGAGGGTGCTGGCCTTGGACACATAGAGCAAGCAGGCTGCCCTCTTCCATGCGTGCGTCCTCCATGATCGGATAAGAAGAAAAGCAACAGACTTAGCAGGCTACTTTGTGGGATACCAGTCTTTAGGACTGGTGCTAGTCTTTATGTGTGTGTGACCAGTCTTTATGTGTGTGTGTTCATTGCTTATGTGTGTATTCACTGCTTCAGATGGGTTAAATACAGAGAAGAATTTCACAAGTGTGTGATGAATAAAGTTGTGCTTTTTTTCTTTCTTTCTTTCAAATCAGGTAACATGGTGGGGGTGGGTGAGGAGGTTGGGGTAGTTTTGGTTTAGTGGTGGAAGTTGCAATTCAGGATCAGAAGGTTGAGTATTCAAATCCCATGACCACAAAGCTGCCATTAACTCCATACTACAGCTGACCCTGGACTCTGTAGTTCTTCTGAAGTTAAGATAAATTCTATGACTGCCACATCCAGATCCTCTGCTGATTCAGGACCCACAACAGCTTCACACCTGAATCCAGTCCTGATGTTATACCTCCCACATTCACCTGATGACTGACTGCACCTGTTTCCTGGTGAATTCTCAGTGAAGTAGTTCAGATTATTTCTATTATGATTGCTTTATCATTTACACTTTGGAATATGATCTGATTTGGATTTGATCAATTATGCTTTGCATGTTATAAATTTTAGGGGAAATGTCGATGGAGTAATGACACAGTACTGTGTTGGCAGCATAAAGTGTGTTTCCAACAAGGATCGGATTGCACACTGTGGCACTGTGGATGAAAGTGTCTGCCAGATGAATAAATTTAAATGTAAATGTAAATGTGCTTGCATTGCTGTCAGCTCCAGACTCAGATCAGGAATCTGCATGGCTTGAAGATCACTTGTCTACAGAATAAATATAAATACATAACGTTATAATATCACATCACTATATTTTGACAGTGAAGAAGGGAATGGAAATGTCTACAGACTGAACATGAATTTTACTGAGAACATTTCAGCAGAGAAAATATATAAAGAAATCCAAGCAATTTATAAACATGCTAAAGGAGGTCTACTGAATACTTTGTGTTTACGCACATGTATACACACACACACACACACACACACACACACACACACTGATTGATCTGAACTAATGCTTCAAGGCCAAAAAGGCCACATTTTAGCCCTGAATTGGACTGAGTGAGCACACCCGGAGCAACTCTGTGACCCATTTAGTCATGTTTACTGTGGTCTGATCCTTCCTTCTTCCATCATTTGTGGTGACTGAGTATTGAGAGGAAATGAAAGATTCATGCGCTCGCTGGCCTCACCTAGAGCATAAACCGTTCCCATAATTCAGAGCTGATTGCTTACAGCCCCGAGTGTGTGTGTGTGTGTGTGTGTGGAGGGAATACAGATTACACATATTATCACAGTAAATTTTGATGTTCCTTCTGCCCTTGTGAAAAGCTCAGACCTATAGTGACACGGACGTGATTGGTTAGACCAAACGCCTCCTCCCTTCTCAACATATCTGAGAATAAATTACACAATGTATTAAACTAATCCATGCAGGAACTGCAGTATGGAAAATAATGACATTAAATAGAAGAAATTTGATGAAGTTTGGAAAAATCTTGGAAGGAGGTCCTCAGGGATCAGGCAATGTGTTGCCCATATCTCCACATCTTTACACCCACAGATTTCAGCACATCCAGGAGGAACTCCAGATGTTTTCAAGCTAACTGTGAAATATAATCTCTCCAGCAGGTCTGAGGTCTGCCCCAATGCCTCTCTCCAGTGGGGATACAGCTCTATAGCTCAACAGGGAGCTGAGCAGAGATGCCTGGATCACTGGCTCTTCTTCTCGCTGTTCTTCACCAGGATGGTGCAGTTGCAGAGCCAGTTCTGCCTTGGTGCCTTTTGAGAACCGGCTCACATTTTGACAGGTTTAAGAACCGAACTTTACGTAGCGGAAGTTGAAATGTTACCGGGGTAACATTTGCAGGGAAAAGTCTCATATCTTGATCATAGCCTGTGTGCATCTGTATACTTGTGATCACAGCAATGTGTGTGTGTGTGTGTGTGTGTGTGTGTGTGTGTGTGTGTGTAGAAAAGGGAGAGTGGGGAAAAACAAAGCTGCCTGCTTGCTTTCACATTTACAACTGTGATGAAATGCAAGTAGTGCTATGAAATTCAACCCCACCTCAAGCTGCACATACAGTTCCCCACTGCACTCTCTGGAAACTTCTACTAGACCCTGTCTGCCTGTCCTGAGACTAGAAGCCTCCACTTTACAACTGAAACCATCACACACCTCTGAGCAAAACACACAGTATGTGGCACTGAGCTGAAACTCAGAGAGAGGCAAAACACACCCACACCAACAGAATGGTTTATGGAGGAACCATATTCACAGAGAGAAGGCGAGCTCATCTCTTCCACAAAAAACTGCTGGCTTGACTTTTCACTGCTTTCAAGAAGCTTCATAATGTCAATAAGTACATTACAGGCATTTAGCAGATGCTCTTATTCAGAGCAATGTATAGCAGACCCAGAGCAGCCTGGGGAATAGTTAGTGGTTAGGTGCCTTGCTCAAGGGCACTTCAGCTATTCCTGCTGGTCCAGGGAATTGAACCAGCAACCTTTTGGTCCCAAGGCTGCTTCTCTAACCTTTAAGACATGACTTCATGTTTATCAAAATGATAGCAAGTTTCTTGTAGTAGCCCCTCCCATAGCCAATGATGTCAGTGGTTTCAACTTTGGGACCAGCGACTTTATGGTGCCGTGTCAGTGCCAGCTTTCTGGCACCAGCACCAGTCTTTATTGGGTGAAATGCATGGATCCAGTTCTAGATTGGGTCCCAGCATCGTGTCTGAAGGATTCCTGACCTAAGTGTGGAGAATAAGCCCTACAGCTCTGTGGAGGAACCTTATTTCTACTGTCTTATTCTTCTGGTACTGCCTACAGATTATGATTATAGTTGAGGATACAACACATGATTTTATAGACACCCAAATATTAACATGATACATGGGGCAGCCATGGCCTGTAGGTTAGAGAAGCAGCCTTGGGCCCAAAGGGTTGCTGGTTCGATTCCTAGGACCAGCAGGAGAAATGTGAGGGGAGTTGAGTGAATGAATGGGACTTTCCCTTCCCTCTGTATCATGGCTGAAGTGCCATTGAGCAAGACATCTAATCCCCAAATGCTCCCTGGGTGTTGCAGCATAGCTGCCCACTGCTCTGGGTATGTGTGTATGCTCATTGCTCACTTGTGTGTGCATTCAGATGGGTTAAATGCTGTGCTTGAGTGTACATATGACAAATAAAGGCTACTTCTTCATTGAGAGGGGGTGAGAAGAATTGTTCAGGATAAGCAGCATCTTTTACCCAGCATTCGTTTCTGAATAATCAGTTCCAGGAAGTCCAGACTGGTTCCTATGATCTGTCCTAATCAGTTTGTTCAGTCTGCTGGTATCTCCTGCCTTAATGCCATGCCCTCAGCACACTGCCACATCAAAGATAGCGCTGGACACCCCTGACTGATAGAACATGTGTAGCATCATGTTACCTTAAAAGACCTGAGCTTCCTCAAGACATAGAGTCTGCTCTGAGCCCCCTTCCTGTAGACTGCATCAGTGTTCTGCATCCAGTCTCGTAAACATTTTAGTAAGTGTTCTTCTGGTGTCACTGAGCAAATCACAGGAAGCTGTACTGATCCAAACAACTCTAAAATGTTCTAGATTTTACCTATTTTTGAGGAGTGAACTTTGTATAACTTGAAACTACTGTATCTGAACAGGTTCTGATAGTTTTCTTTTCTAGGGTTCTACATAGAACTTTTAAGGGTGCATTCAGATGGACAAGGTAAAAATATTTTAATGGTTCCAGAGAGAATACTGTCTATTTATCATGAGAGTACATACACACTATACTTTAAAATATGGTAAAATTTAGAACCATTAGAGCCCTTGGTTGATTCCATTGTATAGATACTTAAAGGTTCTGTTTAAAATCCATTCAGAACACCAAGAATCCAAATCCCTTTTTGGTGTGACTGTGATTTTAATGCATGACACATTCTAACAAGATTATTTCAACATGTTTTGTGAAACTCTAAAATTAATTTGACCCATAAAACCCTCATAAGCCCTCTTTAAACCTTTCCTGAGTGTGCCGTGTGTACTCTCGGCTTAACATCCCTTTGATGGTGGAATTACGTTCCCTAATGAAGGGTCTTTTAACGCAGATTTTAATCAAACACACAGGATTCAAGAGTAAACAGTACTCTCACCCTGAGCCCAGTTTAGTACTAAAATAAGACACCCAGTGGAGAATTTCCATTAGCGGAGCCCCTCATTTATT
>JAOBAM010000028.1:66119171-66129883 GCA_025212355.1 Notarius kessleri | reverse complement strand
CTACAGTTCAGATCACCATGGACTAAGAGGCTGCTATCCAAGAAATAACCCCCTGCTCCAAAATTGACACCTTCAAGTTTAACTATTGTTTGAAGCTGACCACACAGACACCTCTCTGGCAGGGAAGGAACCAGAGCTGGTGTGGGATGTGGAACGGTACCAACTAGATATAGTTGGCCTCGCCTCCACTCATAGCACTAGTTCTGGAACCAAACTCCTGGAGAGGGGCTGGACTCTCTCCTTTTCCTGAGTTGCCCAGGGTGAGAGGTGCTGGGCAGGTGTGAGGATACTCATGAGCCCCCAGCTGAGCACCATTGTGTTGGAGTTCTCCCTGGAGAATGAGAAGGTCGCTTTTATGTGACTGAAAGTTGCTGAGAGGAAAACCCTTATGCACCAAACAGCAATGCAGAGTGTTCAGCCTTCTTGGAGTCACTGGGTGGTGTCCTGGAAGGGGTGCTGCCTGGGGATTACAGACTTCTCCTGGGGTACTTCAACGCTCACATGGGCAATGATGGAGAAACCTGCAGGGGGGTGATTGGGAGGAATGGCCTACCTGATCTAAACCCAAGTGGTGCTTTCTTGCTGGGCTTCTGTACTCATCATAGATTGGCCATAACAAACACCATGTTTGAGCGTAAGGTGGTTTGTAAGTGTACCTGGTACCAAAACACCTTAGGCCAAAGATCAATGATTGACTTTGTGGTTGGTGCCTGTTGTGGTGGCAACCTAAGAACCCGCTGGTGGACACTGGTGGTGAAGGAAACCGTCAAACTGAAGAAAGATGCCTTTTGGGTTTGGTTGGCCCAGGGGTCTGTTGAGGCAGAAGGCAGGTACCAGGAGGCCAGAAGGGCTGCAGCTTCAGCAGTTGCTGTAGCAAAAACCCAGGTATGGGAGGAGTTCAGGGAGGCCATAGAGAAGGACTTTCGGTTGCCCTCAAGGAAGTTCTGGCAAACCATTTGGTGACTCAGGAAGGGGAAGCAGGGCTTGCCTCAGGCTGTGTGCAGCTGGGGAGGAGAACTGCTGACCCAAACTGGGGATATTGGTGGGTGGTGGAAGGAGCACTTTGAGGGACTCCTGAACCCATCCTACACGTTCTCCATAGAGGAGGTGGAGTCTGAGGACTCGGGGGAAGCTTCACCTATATCTCTGGCAGAGGTCACTGAGGTAGTCAAGAAGCTACTTGGTGGCAAGGCACCAGGGGTGGATGAGATTTGTCCTGAGATGCTGAAGGCTCTGGACATTTGTAAAAAGTCCCTGATGTGGGTGGAGTACAGAAGCACGGCAAACAGGAGCTGATGTTCACACACTTTTTCTTTACCTTGCTGCTTTTCAGCTTCATTCACTTGCTGCTCACACATGCACACACACATGTTCTGGTCGGGAGAGCTCTCCTCTCTCTGCTCTCTCCCTCCTTTTCTATCCTTTGTCACTGCAACAACACACACACACACACAACTTTAATTAACAATAGGTGCATTGACTTTGCCACTCACCTTCCCTGGCCCCACCCTTCATTCACAAACTGATGCTAGGCCACGCCCCTGCTGCCACATACCCCCACTGCGAACTCAGGCCGGGGAGCTGTCCGGCCTGCAGCGGACCCCCCCGATGGGACAGGAAGTCTGCCACTACCATCTACTCCCCGGCCTGTGGACCACCTCGAATTTAAATGGCTGGAGGGCTAGATACCAATGGGTGATCCGCGCATTGGCATCTTTCATGTGGTAGAGCCACTGTAGGGGCACGTGGTCTGAACAGATGGTGAAAGAGCACCCCAGCAGGTAGTATTGGAGGGTGAGGACCATCCACTTGATGACCAGGCACTCTTTCTTGATGGTGCTGTACTTACTCTCATGCATCAAGAGCTTGCGGCTGATGTACAGCATGGGGCATTCCTCTCCCTCCACCTTCTGGGACAAAACGGCCCCCAGCCCTTGGTCTGATGCATCCGTCTGCAAAATAAAAGGGAGAGAGAAATCAGGGGAATGTAAGAGTGGCCCCCCACACAGTGCAGCTTTTACCCTGGTGAAAGCCTATTGGCATGGCTCCATCCAATGGATCAGATCTGGTGCTCCCTTTTTAGTGAGGTCAGTCAGCAGGCTGGTGATGTCTGAATAATTAGGTATGAGCCTACAATAGTAGCCAGCCAGCCTCAGGAACTGTCTCACCCCCTTTTTGGTCTTAGGCCTTGTGCAGGCCGCAATCACTGCTGTCTTGTCAATTTGGGGACGCACCTGCCCATCACTCAAGTGGAAACCCAGATACCGTACTTCCACCCGCCCAATTGCATACTTTTTTGGGTTAGCTGTGAGACCTGCACACTTCAATGACTCCAGGACGGCCCAAAGGTGTTCTAGGTGCCGCAGCCAATCACTGCTATAAATGATGATGTTGTCGATCGACCAGACCCATCGGCCTTGGGTACCAGGACCACTGGGCTGCTCCAGTCACTGTGTGACTCCTTGATTATGCCCATGTTGAGCATGGCCTTGAGTTCATCCCAAACCCCCTTTTTTGTGTTCGGGTAAGTGGTAAGGGCAGCTATGCACCACCACCCATGGGGGCGTTTCAGTGTGTTGTTCTATGAGGTGGGTGCAGCCGGGAAGAGGCGAGAACACATCAGAAAATTCCTCCTGCAACTTGGCCACCTCTGTGAGTTGGGCCAGTGAAAGGTGGTCTCCACAAGGGACTGGAGCGGTTTGGGCTGTGGTTTTGGTAGTTTTTACCTCCAGCCCCAGCTCTGCCTTCTCTGGAACTACAGACACCAATGCCACAGGGACCCCTCATTCCAGGGTTCCAATGAGTTAAGGTGGTATATTTGTAGGGCCCCGCCCCTTTCTGTTTGCCTCACCTCATAGTCAACATCCCCGACTCACCATATAACCTTGAAGGGCCCTTGCCACTTGGCGAATAATTTGGAGCTTGACGTGGGCAATAACATGAGTACTTTGTCTCCCAGAGTGAACTCTCTAAGGCATGTGCCCCTGTCATACAGTCGGGCTTGACGTTCTTGTGCCTGCCACAGATTCTCCTGGGTTAAGCGTGTGAGGGTGTGGAACTTTGCACACAGGTCAAGAATGTATTGAATTTCATTTTTACGAGGTGAAGGTCCCTCCTCCCAAGTTTCCTGCAGCACGTCCAATATGCTGCATGGCTTTCGCCCATAGAATAATTAAAACATGGAAAATTCTGTGGAGGCTTGCAGGACCTCTTGTACTGCGAATAATTGGGGCTCGAGCCATTTGTCCCAATTACATGCATCTTCACTTACAAATTTCTGAATTAAATTTTTAAGTGTTTGATTAAACCTCTCTACCAAACCATCCGTTTGCAGCTGATAAAAGCTAGTGCGGATAGATTTAATTCCCAATTACTCATACAATTTGCGCAGTGTAAGTGACATAAATGTAATGCCTCGGTCTGTCAGGATTTCATGTGGAATCCTGACTTGGGAGATAACATGGTAGAGCGCCTCCGCAATACTGCGTGCTGAGATATTGCAGAGAGGCACTGCTTCCAGATATCACATTGTATAGTCCATCAGAACTAAAATAAAGCTATATCCTCATGCTGACCAATCTGTTGGCCTGACGAGATCCATAACAATTCTCTCAAAGGGAGTCTCATGTAGAGGGAGCAGGTGCAAAGGCGCTTTTGGAGTGGACATGGGATTTACTAATTGGCATTCGTGGCACGCCGCACATCACCAATGAATGTCCCCATGAATCCCTGGCCAATACAACAGGGCCATTATTCGGGCTAGTGTTTTATCCTGCTTCCAAGTGTCTGGCCATGGAATTAAAGTGAGCCGCATGGAACACGAGTTCCCTATGGCTCTTATGGATTAAAAACTGGGTTATTTGTACACTGGTTTGAGTGTCCTGTGTCACTCGATACAGTTTATCTTTAATAATCACAAAGTATGGGAAGGCGGGTGCTGCATTTGGCTGGAGAGTTTGACCATTGATTATTCTTACTTGGTCAAATGCATGCTGCAGAGTCTTGTCTCATGACTGCTCTAAAGGGAAATCCTCGAGGGAATTCCTGAGAGCGGGAAAAGGGGCGAGCTGCTCCTCACTCCTCATATTGCCCTGATGCGGAGCTGACGTGAATGGCTCTGTGACAGCCTCTGCAGTCATTGTCACACTGGTACCCCCTCATGACGTATTACTGCAGGACCCACGCCCTACTATGTGTTCCATTAAGATTTGAAACCCCGGCCAATCAGTCCCCAAAATCAGCGAGTGGGTGAGACAAGGATTAACCACCGCCTTTATTCTATGCTTTGGGCCCCAGAATAGAATATGGACAGACACTAGAGAATAATTGTGAACATCCCCATGCACACACAACACCTTCACCTCTTGTGCTCTCCCCAATGCCTCACCATGCACCAGGCGTTGGTGAATTGAAGTCTGATTAGAACTGGAATCCACCAACATGTTGATATGTATCCCCTTGAACACTTACCGGTATAGGATATGTTCTGACCCAATTGGGGATGGTCTCTGGCACATCAGCAATCCAGATCACAGCTCCCACCTCCATTGTGGAGCTCTGACTCTGGAGATGCTCTGGCTCCCCACAGTGCCAGCACACTGGCCCCGGCTTTCCCTCTGCACCGGCGTTATGGGCGTCATTCACCTGATGGGGAGAAGACACAGACATGGAAGATGGAGGTGGGGGGACACCATGGGTGCAATGGGCTGGCTGGGGAGGAGCCAGCCCCCACCTCCATGGTGGGGGACCGGGGCGGGGAAGGGAAGGAGAGAGAGGGGGGAAGGAGAGAGAGAAAAGAAACAAGGAGAGGCGCCTCATCTGCCTGCCATCGGAACCACCGCCAGATGGTCCTCCACCAGCTCGATGGCTTGTTCTAGTGATGCTGGGCAAGGACACTGGACCCACTCTGCTGTTACTTC
The DNA here is from genome assembly GCA_025212355.1 of Notarius kessleri. NCBI lineage: Eukaryota > Metazoa > Chordata > Actinopteri > Siluriformes > Ariidae > Notarius > Notarius kessleri. The sequence continues at coordinate 66,124,964 of JAOBAM010000028.1, read as the reverse complement.
TAGAAGTTGAGAGATAAACTGTTCCAGTGCCACCAGATGGATGATCCCATCGGCATCGTTGTCTTCCACTTTCAGCCACTGCCAGCAGGCATCCTGGAGTTCTTGGACAAATGTAAACAGCCAGCCAACCTCCTCCAGCGTCAGTGTCCAGAAGCACTGATGATGTTGTTCCTGGGAGCGGTTGACACACTGCAGGATGGCTCTCTTTAGGTTGGCGTACATGAGTTGGCTGTCAGCAGGAGGCTGCTGTGCTGTGAGCTGCGCCTCACCAGTCAGAAGCGGGATGAGGTGTTCGGTGCACTGTTTGAGCAACCATCCCCACATTTTGAGTGTTTGCTCAAAGAGAGCAATGAAGGCTTCTGGATCATCATGTGGGCCCATCTTTGTGAGGGTGATGTGAGGAGGGTCTGCTGTGGTGGTGGTCAAAGCCCCTGCCAACATGAGCAGATGCCGGAATGCCTGGCGATCTTCCTTCTGGGCCAGCATCAAGGCTTCAAAGCGTTGCTCTTGCTCCTTCTGGAGGGTGGTCAGTGCTTGATGCTGGTTCTGCTGGGCGGTAGCGAGGGCATGGATGAGCTCCTTAAATGGGGAGGACTCCATGTGGTGGTTCCCTTCCGTACATCTCGGGTTTCGGCACCACTATAATGTTTCCCTGATGTGGATGGAGTACAGAAGCACAGCAGGCAGGAGCTGAAGTTCTCGCACACTTTATTTTCTGTTACTTTGCTGCTTTTCAGCTTCATTCACTTCCTGCTCACACACAGTCACACACACACTGTGCGTTCTGGTCGGGAGAGCTTCCCTCTCTCCACTCTCTCCCTCCTTTTCTATCCTCCGTCACTGCAACACAGACACACAAGATTAATTAACCACAGGTGCATTGACTTTGCCAATCACCTTCCCTGGCCCCGCCCTCCATTCACAAACTGACACTAGGCCACACCCCTGCTGCCACAGTCAGTTTGAGTTTAACATCCTACTTCTACTTCCTGTCAATATGAGCCAAACCAGTGAATGCATGTACTGTATGTGAAAGGTAAACATCAAGCTGTAGTTCTCTCATCTTACACTCCTGTCTCGTTTAGTGGAGCATCTCTCTCGCTTTCTCTCTCTCTCTCTCTCTCTCTCTCTCTCTCAGTGCTAATTTCAGCAGGATAATTAATTCGATTACAGGCTGCTGTAAGTGGCAGAAAGGGAGGAGAAGCAGGAGGGGGATTTCACTTGTGCAGATGTGTGTTAAGCTATAAATTTAATAAGTTTCTATCCTGAACAACAGAGCTGGAGTTCACTCATCACACACACACACACTGCTTTGCATTTCAAATCTAATCATATTCCTGCCTGTTTGTTTGACTGACAGCTCACACTGGTAGACGAGTTCACATTAATATAGACACACACTGAGTAAACACACAGCGCAGACGTGTGTAGAAGTTTCTGATTCTATAACTTTAACCCTTCTGATCCCGCAGTGACCTGCAGTAACCCCACAGTGACCTGCAGTAACCCCACAGTGACCTGCAGTAACCCCACAGTGACCTGCAGTAACCCTACTGTCTCATCTCATTATCTCTCGCCGCGTTATCCTGTTCTACAGGGTCACAGGCAAGCTGGAGCCTATCCCAGCTGACTATAATGTAATTTCTAGGGGTGCCAATAATTGTAACACATGGTTTTGTGTGGGGGAGGGGAGATTGATAATGTCTTATTTTTCGTAGAATAAATTTACTTCAATTAAATGTAATATTCAGTGAAATAACCTAAAATACCCATCTATAGCAAGAATACTTTTGGAACTGACTGTATTTGCTTTTTCAATTCTAAACAAATAGATTTGAAGCATGATCGAATAGTTTGGTGTGTGTGTGGGTGTGTGTGTGTGGGTCACCTTGTCATCCTGTAATAACACATGTACCTGACTCAGGTAGTGAACAGAGCAAATGCAGGTGCAGTGAAGGAGGAAAAGGAAACGTGAGCCGTAAGCAAAAACGTCAGAAACGAGAAACTAATCTGCTTCTGAACAACACTCGTGTCTTAGCCAAGCACAACTAAAAATATTATTACTGTGTGTGTGTGTGTGTGTGTGTGTGTGTGTGTGAGGAACAGTATGATAAATCAGCATAATATGGATGAATAAACACTTGAACACCGATAACACTGAGACGTACAGACAGATAGACAAATATATAGATATACACACAAGCAGATAGATAGATAGATAGATAGACAGACAGACATATAGACAGGCAGGCAGACAGCTATATAGATAGGCAGCCAAGCAGACAGATAGACAGACAGACAGATATACAGACATGCAGACAGATAGACAGACATACATACAGACAAGCAGACAGATGGACAGACAGATATATAGATATACAGACAGACATATATACAGATATACAGACAAGCAGAAAGATGGACAGACAAATAGATATATACATAGACAAACAGACAGATAGACAGACAGACAGATATAGAGAGAGACAGACAGACAGATAGATATATAGATATACAGACAGACACACAGATAGATAGATAGATAGATAGATAGATAGATAGATAGATAGATAGATAGATAGACTAAGAGCCAGACAGGTAGAGGTAGGGGGATGGCCAAACAGGACTGGACAGACAGACAGATGGATGGATAGACAGATGATCTTCATATCTGAGTGGAGGAGTGCTCTTTTACGCTCCACTCATTCTGAATGTGTAGTTCCTGTAAAAATGAGTGACTGGCTAATCTTAAAGGCCCATTACACAAGATTTGGTATGTTTCATTCCCGGGCTCCCCCTACAGGTGTGGAGTGCAATTCACTTTTACACCGTTGTAAACACAAGTCCCACTCTGAGCCCATCATGAACAGATGTCCACGTGAGTTTGTTTACAAGCTGAAGGAGATGGAATGGCAGTAGCCAGAGAAACATGTCGACTGACAAGGAAGAGTAATATTACAGGATTTAACACAAATATGATGCCTAGTTTTATTTATTGCAGCATCTGAGATGAACATGAACACAACAAAAAGAAAAAAAACGTTTTAGTTTTGCTGAAATACCGCATTTGCATTTGCAGGCCGTATACACTGTTTTGTAAGTGTTTGAATATAGAGTTTGTGTGGAATTGACATGATATAGGCACATGTTACACAGAATATATACTGGGCGGTTTAATTTATTGCAAGCTAGCTCAGACAGGTTTGCAAAGTTGCAAGTTTTTAATGTTTATGTGGCATTAGACTGCTAAAGACTGAACAAACATTTTGGCTTGAGATGAATTTATTTATTTTCCTGCTAGCCTGAGACGGGACTGAGGTTGGATGACTTTTGTCATCTGGAAAAACTACAAACCTCCGTGGGTCAGGAATAACAAAGATAAGGTTACAGCCTACTTCGCAATCTTTCATAAATAACACTGGAAAGGATGTAACTCTGCTGTCAGATCACGACTTATACCCTCAAGTAAACATGCAAGTTAATAACTGTACTGCAGCCAACCACTAGAGGGCCTCAGAGACGATTTGGCTTTGACTGTGATTCCCTGGAGCAACGTCCACTCATACATACAGTCATTCCGTCTGGCTGGAAGTCTGTTTCCCATCAGGAGAACCTGTGGGGTTCTCAGAGACAGAGAGAGAGATTAGAGCTTTGCGGTAGTCTGTCTAGCCCGCGTACATCGTTTCACACTCAGGTTTGGCAAGTGAAGGATTTATTCCCACTCTGAAGCCCCGCCAGTGTGTGAGTGGATTAAGAGCCTCCAGCCGGGCGTCCCGCCGTCCCGCACCTCCCTACACCTGCTGCTGTGGGCGCTGGCCATGGTGCTGACGCTCAGATGCTGTGGGGGATGGGTGGAGATTATCAGAGGCCTGACATCACACATCGTGACAAAAATCACAACATAAAAGACATTGGAGGAAAATGAAAGACTTAAAAACACCCATGTGGTCAGTCATACTATTATCATACATGTACCTACATTTTGCCGTTTTGTATTTTTGTAGTTAAAGTTTGTTAGTTTCACATGTTTCGGGCTTTATTTTAGGAATAAAGTTCATTTTTCCAACCATGTTTCCAGTTAACAAATTCCTACATTCATTTACTGCTTCAGGAGAAATGTTGCTGTTTACGCTTTTGTGCTGTGGTGAGAAGTGAATAAATAAAAAGTACTCCATGACAGAGTGGTGTAATGAAGCAGAGTTACTGTTACCATCCTGAAGTTGATTATTTTCCAATAAACTCACATCCTCAAGTGTTTTATTCCTCATATACCACAGCAGTGTACCAATGATGACATTTTTATCTAAATTAAAGAATGTACAGCATACATTTATCTGGTTTTAATGACATTTATTGTTCCTCAACCAAGTTAGTTCCTGTTCTCAATGACATTATAGCAGCTATAAACAGTCGTTCCTCACCAGTGTCTCTTCATTTTCTCTAAAGATGTTAATAAGACAAAAAAAACACAACTTGTTACGCATGATACTGAGAAACCGTAAAGAAGAAGTGTAACCTCCTCTGTCCTGAAGACGTCAGGAAACTTAAAGTTCCAGCTTCACTTCTGACTGTTGCACAGCACTGATACTGGAGACTCCTTACAGAAAACGTCACATTAACAGTTACACGTTTTTAATCCATTTATATCGAGCTTTTGCCGTATGAGTCCCTGGGAATCAGCTGTTACTATAGAAACAATAAAGTGTTAGAATGAGAGCATTAATATAAACCTGTGATTTGAAAATGCACTACTTTACCGAAAACCAAAACATTCTGGCCAATCAGAATTCACCGATCCTGTGGTATAATCAGTATTATCAAACAGTTTTGTTTGAAGACAGGAAGAAAGAAACATGAGGAATTCGAAATGGCTTGTTTGTGTCCAGACTCATTGTGGTGGCTGTGAACGAGGCCTCGGGTGCTGCATCAGTCACAGCCTTTAGCAGCGTTCCTCCTTTACGTTGTGCTTTAATGAAAAATGGATGTGTTGTTCTGTACAGTTAATAGCGTCTGCTCTGTAATACGTCTCTGTATCGATCGCTGGACATCGGGACGGACGTCTGCTTAAACAATCATCGATTTCTGTCCTCGCCTGAGACGGGAAGGAGGTGCAGCTCAGCCTTGGCTCAATTAATCATCACCATGTACATGTATTGGGACACGCCCACAGTGGACTGATGATTTTGTTTCTGTGGACTGTATAGTGAATAGTGCATGAGGATTGGGACACGCCCACAGTGGAATAATGATGGTGTTTATTTGGACTGTTTAGTGAATAGGGCATGTGGATTGGGACACGCCCACAGTGGACTGATAATTTTGTTTCTGTGGACTATATAGTGAATAGTGCATTCGGATTGGGACACACCCACAGTGGAATAATGATGGTGTTTATTTGGACTGTATAGTGAATAGTGCATGAGCATTGGGACACGCCCACAGTGGAATAATGATGGTGTTTATTTGGAATGTATAGCAAATAGGGAGTGGATTGGGACACGCCCACAGTGGAATAATGATGGTGTTTAGGTAGAATGTATAGCAAATAGGGAGTAGATTGGGACACGCCCACAGTGGAATAATGATGGTGTTTATTTGGAATGTATAGCAAATAGGGAGTGGATTGGGACATGCCCACAGTGGAATAATGATGGTGTTTAGGTAGAATGTATAGCAAATAGGGTGTGGATTGGGACACGCCCACAGTGGAATAATGATGGTGTCTGTGAAGATTCTCAGTCATCCAGGTCATAGTAAACTGTGAGTGGTAGAAAAGAGCAACTGGACTTGCTT